>APFE030857756.1:13519-51229 GCA_000404065.3 Pinus taeda
TAGCTAGCCCTATGAGGACAGGAGAGGGCTCTCTCCAGTCAATCTCGATAAAATGAGCAATAGGGTGCGAGATGACTTAAAATGGGAACTGATTTTAGGCTAGTAAAGAGATAGGAAAGTTTGATTTTGATTTTTTTGGGTTTTTGTTGGAGAAATGGGAAAAAACAATTTTGGGTCCGGGGATAAGGCCAGATCTTTGCAGAATTTGAGTTGGGGCGAGGTAGGCAGTAGTCTTAATGCTTTTTGATTAAGTGTATGGATGGATCAGAACGAAAAGGCGCTGAAGAGAGCAAGGGAGAACATGGATCCTCTCCAAACAGGCGAAAACATGTAAAACTAAACAAATTCAAAGGCAGAGCACTGAAATCAATGGATTCAACCTCATTTACTCATTCATTTAGTTTAAGAAGCATAAGAATGGAATGGAATACATTAAACATGAAAGAACTTACAATAAACTGAGAGAAAACACCATCAAGAACTGAAAGCCACAAGAATCCGAACAGGTGCTGCAAAACCTCTGATCTTTCCTTAGCCAAAATATGAAAAAGATGTACAATAATGTGCCAAAATCTTTCCCAAGCGTCCAACCTGTAGAATGTCTCAAAAATTACATCATATAGACCTCCTAACCCCTTCCCACACCTCTAAGGGTCGAGCTCCTCCTTCTAGGAGCAGTTTGAACTAATTCCAAACATAGAGCTGAAAACTAGGCATCTAAACAACCTGCCCCTAAAAGAAGGGAAACTGATTCATTACATTAAATTTTTGCTATTTTGTAAATGAATCATCTAGAATAGGTAAATAAGTGCCAAAGTTACATAATACACATCAAATTACATCAAGATAAGTCACATATTACATCAAAAGGTGAAACTGGTGAAAACTGGCCGAATTCCTGAGCAAGAAGATGAAAATTTGACCAAAAATCTCTATGCGCCGCGCGCTTGAGCTCTATGCGTCGTACACCTTTCAGCCTACTTTTGGGGCACTTAAAGACATCAAAATCAAGCTCACAATAGCTGGTTGGAAATCCCTGGATGTCTGCTATCCAGCCCAAGTGGAATTTCCCAATTTGGAGCTCATTTGCCCCTTCAAGATTTCATTCTCCCAGAAGTACTTCCTTCTGGAGCAAAAGGTGGTAGCAAGGTGGTTTTCATGGTGTTTTTGGGCCTTTTGATCATCTAGAACTTGATGAAATGCTTTGGAAATACTTGAGCATGCATAACTTACCATGAAAAACCCAAAAATATAAAGTTTTCCTTCAGCAAGTGTCCCAATCAAAAGCAAGCGCGTCGACGCGCTACTCATATAGCTGAAAAACCTGTTTTTAGGCCAAAATATTTTAAAATGACAAAAATTTCTCCGAATTTGCTCAAATTCGAAGCGAAGACCCTCCATCATGTATTATGTCCAGCCAATGAAGCCTCGGCCAAAATCTGGAGTGGATTAGGCCTTTTCCGCCATTTTAGTGCTCTGCTCAACCTCCTCTTTAGAATCTTCATTTTTGCTTTGCAGACATGCATGCGAGCCCAATAATGATTTTTCATATGACGAAGCATGTATTTGTCTCTATTGGCCTTTGCTAACAATTTCTTCAGATGTATGTTAACATGTATGAGGCAAGACTCTCGATCAGCCAGTGTCATATCACCAGGTCTCTTTCGGGCCAATTGTCGATCCTCACGGATTTGCCGCAGCTCATAAAGTGTATGCTCATCCTCTATCTATTTGTTACGCTGCTCCAAGTAGTTTATTACCCACTGAGCCATCTGCAATTTCTTTTTCAGCGAGTCATTCTCAGCCTTTTGCTCCTGGATGATCTCCTTTAGCTCTGAGCTAGGAGAGCTCGCATCAACATCAATAATCGTGAAATTAGTGTCCCGGCCTCCTGAAGGACCCTCATCATGCATAGGCCTCTTGCCTCTATCCTGGATCTGTACCTGTGCCAAAGAAGAAGGCGAGACCCCTTCCACATCCTGTGGAGATAATACTCACTCTGCTAATGGAGTCAACGAGACCCCTTCCACCCCAGGTGGAGATAGTACTCGTCGTGTAGCTGCAAATAAGGCCTTGTGGCCTCGTTGGTATGTCACATACAATGGAGCACTTATATGCTCGGTCTCAAGAATGTCAGGCTGGTGTGAAGGATCTCCCTCATCATGAACTACCTCAGGAAGCGGTTGTGGCACTGTGAAGAAGTCACGGAAGATGAAATCCTCCCAAGTAATGCCCTGTTGTGTCAACTGATGTACCACTACGATCTTGATCAGCGCGTAATGATATATACTTCTATGCTGCTGTGCTGGGGCCTTCTTCTGTACAAAAACCACCATCCTCTCTATGTTGCGATACATGAAATACATAATGTTCATCATACGTACCCTCGTGAAATGCATCAACAAACGGACATGGTACGCATAGAGGCGCGAGAATCTGCCCTCGCAACTGAAATACCGAATGATGAGTTTCATCAATGGTGCAAACTCATCCCTCAGGAATCTGAAAGGAAAAACCTTGCTCAGGTGTCTCATATACCCAGGTTTGATGTATGGCTCATAGTAGAATTTCTCTAACTGCTGACGTTTGTTCCATTCCTCTCCTATATTTGGTATCCCAGTGACCTGAGCAATAGTCTCTGGTGACAGAATGAAATTTACTCCGACGAGGTTTACATGGCCATCATGTAAATGTAGAACAAATAAGCAAACTAGTTCACGATGATGCTGGATTTGTGAGATCATCTCACAGTATTGGAAACATGACTGACGCTGAAAACAATCCATTGCAAGCGGGCAAGCCTACAATTGAGCCAAAGAAGTAGGCTCCTCCCTGACATGCTTACCACCTTTGCCACTTTTGTGAGACCTCCGTGGCACATTACCCTCAGCTGTGGAATCACTGTCATATTCCTGCTCATAAACTGAATCCGTCTCTGACATGGCTTTGAAAACAAGATGTCTGCAATATGTATGCTGATATAGGTATAGTGAAGGCAAAAGTTTCAGTATATGCTTTACTCCTCAAATGTGTCACATGTGTATCAAAGTATCATAGGAAAGCCACAATGAAAATAGTTTTGTCAACTGAGTTTGCATGGAAAAGTAGTGTGAAAATGACAATGGCCATAACAATGACAGCAGAGAAGTAATGGAAAAGAGAGAGCGTGAGGCTGATGTTAATAATGAGCATGGACACCATTGAAAATTGATGACATAGGCATATATCAATAGCACAAGTTTGAAAAACCCCCACATAGTCCCTAATATTTGTTTCAAACCCTAAGAAGTGAATTTGGCAATAAACATAGGGTTTACATTTCTTTACCTTAAACACTTGTTTCTCCACATTCAAAACACCATAATCATGCCCAAAATTCACTGAGCAAATGTAAAGAACCTACTTGCAAGCAGTTGGAGGCAATTTGGCATGAATCTGGACGAAGGAGCGAAAATTTTTGGTTCTGAGATTATACGCGTCGCGCTCTTACCCAATGCGTAGCGCGCATGCAAATTTGCACAGGCCGGTGAAGCCCAGTGCGTAGCACGCTCCCTATGCGTAGCGCGACTTCTCTATGCGTAGTGCCCCTTATATGGGTAGCGCACCTCCTGTATGGGTAGCACACACTTGCAGTCCAGTCCACAGCTTTGAAAATCACGATTTCGGCCCTCCTACTCTTCAATTTCGACCTTCAAATGAGCGCTTGCATGCAGATGACATTTCAAACAATGAAAATATCTCACATAGCGATGGATTTGGTTTTTGTTTCACAAAGACCCACTTTTATGATGTTTCAAAATTAGCATTTATTCACCTTTAATACAGCTTTGTCTTTTTGTTCCTTTTCTAATTTTATGAGCTTGAATGATGGCTTTTCTTCTGTTGAGTGTTTTGCAGGGATAGGAGCTGCTAGAGCTGAAACAGGGCTGCCATTTGAAGAGTTGGAGAATCTGAAACAGGGTTGCCATTTGAAGAGTTGGAGAATCTGAAACATTTTGACAAATTACATATTCTAAAAAACACATTTGATGATTTCTTCTTCAAAACAGGGTTTTGAAGAAGAATCAATCTCGCATTATTGACGATGGCATTCCTGAAATAAACACTTACTGAAGACAACACCCTGGACTTAAGAATTAAAATGGCTCTTTTTGGACCAAAATGGCATTTAATGACTGCCAGTGACAGGAAATGAACTTTGGAGAATTTGACTATGACCAGGGACTGACAAGACCGTGTCTAACAATATATATGGAGGGAAAAACAAAGACATAAAGTGATAGAGGTGAAGAGATAGAGGGAGTGACAAGGGAGAGATGGAGAGAGAGTGTGTATGTTTTGGGGTGAGATAGAGAGATAAAGAAGCAGGGATGGAAGGAAGGGGGAAGAGAAGGAGGGAGTGAGGAAGATAGTGACAGAGTTGGAGGGTGAAGAGAGATAGAGAGGGGAGAGAGTGACAGAGTTGGAGGGTGAAAAGAGATCGAGAGGGGAGATAGAGACAGAGGGAGGTGAGAGAGAAAGGGAGAGAGAGGAAGGAAGATAGAGAGAATGTGTGAGAGAGAAGGAGAGATGAAGGGAGAGAGAGATGGAGTTGGATGGAAAGAGAGAGGGAGGTAAGAAGAAATACGTAGAGAGAGAAAGGTGGAGAGAGAGAGAGAAGGAGTGATAAGGGAGATAAAGAGATTGATAAAGGAGAGCGGAAGGGAAGAGAGATATATGAGGGGGAGAGATTGAAGGAGAAGAGAGATGGAGAGGAAGATGGACGGAGATATATATAGATATGGAAAAAGAGTGTGTATGTATTGGGGGTGATATAGAGAGACAAAGGAGATGAAACGAGAGATAGATATATAGATGGGAGGTGAAGAAAGGGAAGAAGAGAGAGATAGAGAGAGGGAGGGAGAGGTAGATAGGTATGGAGAGATATTGTGCATGTGTTTGGGGGGTGAGATAGAGAGGCAAATAAGGAGAGATGGAGGGAAATATAGATATAGATGGAGGGGGAGAGAGGGAAGAATATTTCTTGTACTATATGCATTGATTTCAGTGTATATGATGATTTCTAATCATACTTGATTGATTAGAATAGATGCATTGATTTAAGTTTAGATGTTAATTTCTAATTATATTTGATTAATTGCACTAGATGCATTGATTTCAGTTTAGATGTTGATTTCTAATCCTATTTGATTGCTTTCTCTAAATGCATTGATTTCAATGTAGATGCTGATTTTACTCTTATTTGATTTATTGTGCAAGATGCATTGATTTTAGTGTAGATGTTGATTTATAATTATATTTGATTGCTTGCACTAGATGCATTTTTTCTATGTAGATGTTGGTTTCTAATTTTATTTGAGTGTTTGCATTATATGCATTGATTTTAGTGTAGATGTTGTTTTCTAATCCTATTTGATTTCTTGCATTAGATGTTGTTACTTGTTGATCTTGAGACTGTAAATTATTAAAAATAATTTTCAATATTAGATGGATGGGGGGGAGAGGGAAGAATATTTCTTACACTTGATGCATTGATCTTACTGTATATCATGATTTCTAATCCTATTCTATTGTTTGCACTAGATGCATTGATTTTAGTGTACATGTTGATTTATAATTATATTTGATTTCTTGCACTAGATGCATTGATTTCAGTGTAGATGTGGATTTCTAATCCTATTTCATTTCTTGCACTAGATGCATGGATTTTAGTGTATATGTGTATTTCTAATCCTATTTCATTGCTTGCACTAGATACATGGATTTGATCCCTCTTGGCACATGATAGTTTTGTTGTTAGACGGATCTATGTTGGTTATCTTATAAATCGATCTCCTACTAAACCTTGGATGGTGGAATTCCTAAAGAAGTTTGGACAGGTGAAGCATTTCTACATATTCCCAAACAAAATAAAACAAAACTATATGATAAATCTATGAAATGCATCTTTCTAGGATACGAGGATGGAGAAATTAGTTGTCATCTATAGGTTCCAGTCAAACATAAAGTAATTAGAAGCAGGAATGTTATATTTAATGAGCCAAATATGTTTAGGAGGTTTGTAAGTTAGTTGGATGTCAAGAAAGTTATCAACATGTTTCAAGAACAACAAGAAAACATCCCACCAATGCAAGAAAATGGACAACAAATTCAAGAGCAGGTAGGAGAGAAAGTGGAAAATGATGAAAATCAAGAAGAAGGAACCTTGCAGGAACCTTTACAGGAGATTCAATATAATAACACACCACCACAACTGGTTCATAGATCTTCTAGGCCTCACAAGCCTTCACAAAGGTATCCTCCTTCAAAATATATTTTATTAACTGATGAAGGTGAGCCTGATTGTTTTGAAAAGGCTTGTAAAGTTGAGCACAATAAAGAATGGAAGAAGAAATGAACTCTTTGCTACAAAATAAAACATGGGAATTGGTAAAGCTCCCAAAAGGTAGTAAAACCTTGCAAAAAAAATGGGTATACAAGATTAAGCATGAAGGTGACAAAAAGAATGTGAGGTATAAAGCAAGGCTCGTGGTGAAAGGATTTGCCCAAAAAGAAGGTATTGACTTCACTAATATTTTCTCACTTGTTGTCAAAATGTCATCCATTAGAGTCATTCTTGGTCTTGTTGCTACTTTAGACTTAGAATGTGAACAATTACATGTAAAAACTGCTTTCCTTCATGGTGAATTGGAGGAAGAAATTTATATGGAGAAGTCAAAAGGCAAAGAAGACATAGTTTGTAGGTTGAAGAAGAGCCTCTATGGGCTGAAACATGCACCTTACAAATGGTATAAGAAATTTGATTCATTCATGTTGGAAAATGGTTTACACAATTTGGAAGTTGACCATTGTGTCTATATCAAGAGGTATGATCAAGGAAAGTATATAATATTATTGTTATATGTTGATGGCATGTTGATTGTTGGGCATGATAAGAATATGATCAATAGGTTGAAGAAATATTTAGAAAACAAATTTGCAATGAAGGATTTGGGTCCAACACAATGGATATTGGACATGAGGATTATGCATGACTGGAAAAACAAAAAGTTGTGGTTATCACAAGAAAAATACATCAAGAAGGTGCTTGACAAGTTTAATATGAATGATGCCAAGATAGTTTGTACACCCCTTGCAACTCACTTCAAGTTAAGTACTGAATTTTGTCCTGGTGATGACAATGAGAATGAATAAATGAGCAATATTCGTTATTCTTTAGCAGTTGGCAGCTTGATGTATGTCATGGTATGCACGCGACCAAACATTGCATATTCAGTGGAAGTAGTGAGCAAGTTCCTTGCCAATCCAGGCAAACGACATTGGTAAGTAGTAAAATGGATTTTGAGGCATTTCAAGGGTACTAGTCATTACTATTTATGTTTTGATCATAACGATACTGTGCTTGAAGGATTTACAGATGCAGATGTGGCTGAAGATATGGACACCAGAAATTCCACTATAGGTTAATAATTTGTATACATTTGTAGGTGCATCAATATATTGGGTGTTAAGGCTACACAGAATAGCAGCTCCCTCTACAATAGAGGTAGAGTACATAGATGCAAGAGAAGCTTGCAAAGAGATGTTGTGGATGTAGAGATTCCCAGGTATTACATGGAATTTGCATCTACAGATAAATACATTTTCCCTAGGTGGGTGACTACACCTAGAACAATAGAAAGAAAGTAGTTTAACATTTTCTTATAGAAGATAGATGAGATGGAGGAACTTACTTGTTGCCTTTCGCTTCCTAAATCCCTTTTGAATCGCTCCTGTCACTCCCACTTGAACTAAATCTGCTCAAAAGGTACCTGCATCAAGAGAAACAAAAACAAGAAATGATGAAAGCATACATGAACTATCAACTATAAAACAATGGAATCAAATACATTGAAACACATAATCATCACAGATATGAACAATCATATGAGAAAAGGAATAAGATCTTTATTAATGTAGAAGGAAGAGTATCACCCAATACAATTTGATCCTATGCCACTCCTCCAGCTTCAGTTCAACCCTCGCCACATCAAAAGCACACAACTCTACCAGCATAACATTGCTTAACATAAAATCAATCGTCAAACCAAAAAAATTTCCTTACAAACTTCAGATTCTAACCCCCTCATCACTATGATGAGTGCTCAATTTATAGGAAATGGAGGTGGTTTTGTCATAAATGAGGGTATTAAATGGCTTTCCAATCTTGGCGTTAGTTTCCATGGAGCAAGGGATGAGAGGATAGGAGGTTAGTGGATCCTTAGCCTATCCAATTTCGAGCTCATAGGAGGAGATAAGAGATGGGAAACTTCTAGAATCATCTAGAATGAAAGAATATTCCCAGAACCCTATGCAAATTTCACTCAATCTCACCCAGTGCATGCTAAAGAGGGCCTAAGTGCACTGTAGTGTAGGCCACAGTGGGCCTTCCTGCTCTGTAGTGCACTGTCTCAAGGCTTGGGTTGTGATGGTGTCCCAAGGAGGCATTTCAGGAAGGCTTCAGGCCATGCAACTTTCATAGAAGGAGGCATTCAATGAGTTGAATTCTCTAAGGAATGTAACAACTGGATTAGGGTTTCATGAGCCCTAAAAGTACTGATCTAAATGTTGCAAGTGATGTGCCCAAATAGACCTGTAACAATTCCCCCCTAAAGCATGAAGTCGAAAACGACAATGTTGAGTGATATGCTTTATGATGTGATGGAGAGGAACTCAAGCAGATGTGAATTTCATCGATTACAATACATAACATCATGATATTTTGGATTTTTTCATGAATTTATGAGGGAAGGCATACCCATACTCAGCGTATAAAATTTATTTACATGTACATAGATAGTCATCTACAGATATAGACCCATGATGGGATGACCATCAGTGTAAAGCCATCATACAAATGATTTAATATTTTCCTGAAATTGTCGTCCGAATGGATGAAAATAGATCTGGGGTCTTCTATCTCGTTCAATCATTCACTCAAGTAAGAGTCTAAGCATGTGAATATATGATCTGAAGTCAAACATGGGAAGACACCATCTGATTACCAACTAATGATGTGAGTCATTAACGGATGCGAGAGAGATCACCGATAATGATAATGATTCTCAAGGTACTGCAGTACATTCTGCATGGTGTGAATAAATTTTTTGATGTTGAACATCATACAAAGTCTTCAGTCGAAGGCCAATGATGTCAAGCTATCGCTGGAAGCGAGAAACTTGCCATTGATGTATGCAGTCCTCAAGGTACTGGAAGGGTGTTTCTAAGTCAACTTCTTGGATAATGTGCTGATGTTAATGAGAAGCAATTCATCGTAGGAGGGCCTTGATGTATCCCACATCAACGACATGAAATGAGTGTAATGATTTTGGAGACGGAATGTGACTGATGACACAAGGTTTAGGAATGGTGGTCATGAAAATGAAGGTTTATGGGTATTACAAAGGATGGATTTTTAGTGAATGACTTCTCTTGAACATGTCGGTGACACTGAATGAATTGGCAGCATTGACCCAAAACCAAAGTGATGGATGGTGTGATAGACCATAGGTATGATAACCATCAAGCAGATAACCCAACCCAAATAGTCATGGAGATGAAGTGAAAATGTCATGTTCAAGAGCGACTTGCTACCATAAAGTGATTTATCCCATTTCCCATTTTCCTCAGTCATTGCTGACCAATACCTCTTTATTTTTTAACAAGCTTGAGGAGGATAACATATGCTTGTAGTATAATTCCACCCTTCGGGTGAATCCATCGCTATGTTATGTTTTAACGAGCCTAGTGAAGGTGAAACTCAGTCTTTTTCATGTTTAGAGAGTTTGAAAAGGGACAAAAAGAAAACTCCACAAGTTATTTTTCGTAAGTTTGTCTCTCAAGTCCAAAAAAAGGTAAAATAATACAAGAGAGAACCTATTGATCATGTTCAATCAACGTATTCCTTTTTCGTAAATAATCTATCTCAGTCTGGAAAAGGGTTAAACTTATACTTAGTAGATGTCATTTCCAATCCGTTAATGAGCTGAAAAGGACAAGCACTCGACAATCTTTTCATATTTCAAGAGTCTGAAAAGAGCTTAAAGAGGACTCCACCTAGAGGAACGAGTGGTGTCTAGGATAGAAACTGGTTCCAGTGATGTTGGAACTTCTCAAAACATGTCGATTTATGTGAAGAGGCTGGCTACTAAGACCACTCATTGCAATTGTTCTTCAAAAAGGGTAAAACAACCAAGTGAAAGCATATGATCGGCCAAGAAGATAGTGACGATGGAAGGAGAAAAAACAAGGCTCATCTGATGGAAGAGGCTGATAGAATGGCAATAACGAGGGTTAAAATGGAGATGGGTTCATTTTTACACAAGCTTGAACCATAGGGAACTATGCTTGGATTCAGTTTCATGTTTACACAAGCTTGAAACGAAAAAATATGATTAGATTTAGTTTCATTTTTATGCAAGCTTGAAACCAGAAAAAATAGCTTGAGGTTGGTTTACATGCCCCCAACATGATGATTCGATTCTAAGTGCATGCCTCCCAAGCTTCATTACATTCACCTAAGTAGACTACTCGTGGCTATCAGGTGGATGGAATGAAGGTTCATTTATGAGATCAAGTGAAAGACTCGACTGGGATTTTACGAGATCTAATCAAAGACTCAAATTGGAACTTTGCTCCAGGGTACCTTGTTTCATTTTTAAATGAGCTTGACACAAGACAATGAACTCTGCTTAGATTCCTTGTTTCATTTTTTAATAAGCTTGACACAAGACAAGGAACTATGCTGTGGGACCTGTTTCATTTCTTAATGAGGTTGACATAGTAAAATAACTATCCTATTATTCCTTGTTTCATTTTCTAACGAGATTGACATAAGACAAGGAACTATCCTCAGGTCCTTTATTTCATTTTTTAACGAGGTTGACACAATACTGAGAACTATCCTCATGGGACTTGTTTCATTTTTTAATGAGGTTGACGCAGTAAAATAACTATCCTCATATTCCTTGATCACGACTCATAAGAGGTCATGACTTCCAAGAGGTTCTCATCAAATGGGAGAACAATGCTCTGGAAGGGATACATAGTAAGGAATCCATTAGAGAGATCTGGTTCCAATGCCCCCAATACATAATGCACAACATCATGGAATTGATCGTCAATTGATGTGGGCATGGAACGAGTTGCCACATAATTGACCTATGGCGGGGAATATACCATTGGGACAAAATGACCATTTAAGGAAGATGGTTGACTAGAAGCCATATTTGGACCGGAAATGAAAGCTGGTCAACAGTGACAATTCTGCGTTCATACGGGAAACACATCACTCAAAAGATTTTTGAAACAATAGCTCCCGTGTCATAAACATCGTTGCGCCCAAGAAGTAGATTGTAATCTAAAGGACCTAAGACTACCATCACATTGAGATAAACAATTTTTCCTCCCAAAGTAATAGGAAACTGAGGAAGGATTCCTAATGGTTGACTGGTTCCTCTGTTAAAAGCCAACAAATTCTGGGTAATAGGCACAAGTGGCAGCGAACCAAGTGCATGCCAAGTAGTAGAGGAAAGGATACTCACAGATGCACCTTCATCTATACTAGTGACAGATACAATCATATTATAAACTTGTTCTATGATCTGGAAAGGTACATAAGAAGGAAGGTGGAATCCTGTCAGTCGATTCCAATCAAAGGAAGTGACCAGACTACTTGGAGGGGGTACCATAAGAATGGGAGAAGTACCCCGTTAAGTTATGAGAACAACAGGATTTTCCTCCTATCTTGATGGAACAGGAGGGTTGCTTCCAAGCTCATTGGAATTTGAAGAAACAAAAAGAACTTGAGTGGTATCATACTCACTCTCTACGGGAAAGGTACGATTAATTGAAGGTGAAATTAGGTCAACTATTTCCTCTACCGTGATTGGTCAGGTATAGACTCATGGGATTCACATTCAGAGAGAATGGGTTTGACCGACACTTGATTTGGGTTAGTCACTTCATCAACTAGTGAAGGATTAAGGGAGAGTCTCCTGTAACCAGATGGAAGTTGCTGCGGAGAAGCAGGATAGTTATCCAACACCTTTTGGGCTTCATCTAGATAGGGACAAAGGTGAATGGGGTGATTCCCTTTGCATAACCTATAGGGAAACTTAACTTTACCCTTGTTTCCATGAACTTTACTACCACTAGTTGATGGTGTGTCACCAGCATGATCTCTAGAAGTTGATGACACAAGATGGTGTGAATGAGAAGACCATTCTTATAAGATCTGAGGAATACCAGAACAATTTTGAAGAATATGGTCTCCCGTACAAAGTTTGCAAGGATATCAAGGTTTGCGAGGCTTATGGACGATTTCTCATCAGAAGTTGCATTTGAATCAATGGTTGCTTGGTTTCCCCCCTCCTGCATTTTCTTCTTCTTCTTCTTCTTCTTCCCTTCCTTCTTCTTCTTATCCACCTGGTTACTAGTGTCAATACATTCACCAGGCAAAGACGAAGAAGGGGAGGAAGAAACAACCAACGAAGAAGGCAAAGGGTCAACTTTAGGATCAACTGAAGGTTGATTTTGTCTAGTTGTATGAATATTCAGTTGCGGGGCCAAGGAGGTTGAATAAAACATACTGGAAAGCCGATGGTAAGTCTCAGAAGGGACAATGTTTCCATATAAAGAGCACTAATATTTTTGGTAGGAGGAAAAGCACTAGGATTCCCATCAAAAAGAATTCCTTGATCAGTGGATTCCAGAGTTGTTGCCATATGTCTCAACCTAAGATCAACTAAGGAGTGACGTGGAGGATGTTATCCATGGTCAATTAATTTATTTTAATCAAAATAACATAACAAAACAAAAGAGTGATAATCTAGGCAAAAGGATTACCATATTACTATGAACTGTAATATACTGCCTCAGTAAACCAAGGACTTAACATGCCTGCAGGCAATCTCCCCAAATGTTGTGTTCGGTGTATCAAATTGTACAAGGCGATTGACTCGGTTACCTATGGATGGATATCAACCTAATGTAGTTCTCCCAGATATACTCGAAAGTATGTGGAGGCCCAATCCATGTTAGAGCTGTCTAATGTGAAACCGCACTGTGAGAGCATTCTTTTATGCTTTTCATACTATAACACCGCCCTATATACCCAAACGTACGCGGAAGAGCTATGATATACTTACGTACATGGAATGAGGTATCACACTCAGAATGTATCGAAGACAATTAACAACAGTTTCTATGTTTTACGACATCGAAACATGTCTCTAGCCTAGAACCTCTAAATGTTATTCGTTAGGTGACAATGCTCGATTAGGTTAATTGAGATAACTTTTAAGTTGATCTTGATTAAGAGTTTGTCTTTCAGGTTCACCGCGTGATGTCTTTGAAATTCCTAGAATGCAACTATAATGAGAAACATTATTTTCATTTTATTTTGAACAATGAAAACCTTAACTACAAGGGATAGAGCACTCATAATGTTTAATCAAAGAACAAAGAGCACATCTAATGCGATTTCCCTAAACTATTCCTACAAGCACATAAAAACCTCTAATTGCATAATGCAAGTTTTTCTTTTCAATTCCCTTAATGTTGAGATGAACAAAAGGAAACTAATGCACATACAATCAATCAATCTTTTGCAATAAATGAAGATTTACGATAGTTCCTTTTCGAAGGAAATGAAGATTTTTACGACACTTTCTTTTCAGAAAAGATTAATCGACTATAAGATAACTTTGAAAATGAATTGATAATGATAAAGAAACCATTTAAGAAACACTAAAAATTCAAGGCCAAAGTAGGGCCAGGAGGAGAAATACAAGTTGATTTCAAAATCACAAGCATCATTGATCTTTTAGCAAACAACAAGAGAATAAACTTTGGAAAAATCAAACCAAAGGTGGGTTTTTTAGCCTAAGAGGGATTAGCGCAGGCTAGAGAGGGAGATAGTGTACTACAATTCACTATCTCTAAGGCAGGGGCTGCTCTGTAGTGCATTGTGTAAGGACAAACACTGCGCCGGTGCTAGAGAGTCAATTCAAGAGACATTCAAGCACAATTATTGACTAAAAACACTTCAAAAAGACCGAAAAAAGATCAGTAGAGCTAATAAAAGTCTACTAAGGTGTAAAATGATGAGGGTAAACCACCAATAACGACAATTGTTCCCCAGTATGGTCACTAATTTGTTACATGGAATTTGCATCTTCTGATAAACACATTTTCCCTAGGTGGGTGACTGCACCTAGAACAACAGAAAGAAAGCAGTTTAACCTTTTCTTATAGAAGATAGATGAGATGGAGGAACTTACTTGTTGCCTTTCACTTCCTAAATCTCTTTTGAGTCACTCTCGTCGCTCCCACTTGAACTAAATCTGCTCAAAAGGTACCTGCATCAAGAGAAACAAAAACAAGAAACGATCAAAGCATACATGAACTATCAACTATAAAACAATGGAATCAAATACATTAAAACACATAATCATCACAAATATGAACAATCATATTATAAAAGGAATAAGATCTTTATTAATGTAGAAGGAAGAGTATCACCCAATACAATTCGATCCTGTGCCACTCCTCCAGCTTTAGTTCAACCCTCGCCACATCAAAAGCACACAACTCCAGTAGCATAACATTGCTTAACATAAACTCAATCCTCAAACCAACATTATATCCTTACAAACTTCAGATTCTAGCCCCCTGATCACTATGATGAGTGCTCAATTTATAGGAAATGGAGGTGGTTTTGTCATAAATGAGGGTATTCAATGGCTTTCCAATCTTGGAGTTAATTTCCATGGAGCAAGGGATGAGAGGATAGGAAGTTAATGGATCCTTAGCCTATCCAATTTGAATGTCGGGAGTGATGTGTCCAAATAGACTTGTAACACTAGGAGAGATAGGAATAAAGCAAGATAACTATGTGTTATATTGTGATAGTCAAAGTGTTATTCACTTGGAAACAAAACCTTGTATTTCACTCAAAAACCAAGCACATTGATTTATGGTACCATTGTATCTGACATGTGTTGGAGGAAGGGAAACTATCCTTGAAAATATCCATATAAATAAGAACCTTGCTGATATGCTTACTAAGATTTTTCCAAAAAAAAGCATGAGTTATATAGAACCATGGTAGGAATTAGAGTGACTTGATTCAAGACTCTTCATTTGGCTTCAAGTGGGAGAATGTTAGCTATGAAGACAAATTTCAAGGTTGACAATCATTGTCCGCAACCTACCACGTCGATTGTTGCCGACAATTCACTGCCCACTGACTTCCAAAAACTTCATTGTGTAGTCATGAAAAAAACATGTGGATGATTCTAGAGCTTTGTCCATCATCTATAAATATGTATTTTACCTCAGCTTGAGCAATCTAAGCAATGCAAGACCTGTAATGTAATGAAAACCCTATGATTTTATTCTCCATAAGTTTAATGTCTTCTTTCTTAAAATCTTTGTCTTTTGATGTCTCTGATAATTCAATTATTGTTCTCTGTTGTGTTCTCTAATTCCCATTAGAAATTTGTGGGGATAGGGATTATGAGTAGAAAAATAATTTTGGCTCTTTACATTCTATGGTTTGTAATAAGATGAAGAATAAGAAATCCAAGGATGTTACTATCATGTTAGTTGTAGAGCTCAATAGAAAGAGGAGGAGGAGAGTGAATTTCACTACATAAAAAGGTATACTCACAATGAGGGGGACAAGCCATATAATTTTGCAATGTGTACTCACAATGAAGGAGACAAGCCATGTAATTTTGATTCTTTTGGATTAATATTGATGTTGGAAGGATCACTGCAAGAGTTGAGCCAACCCATTTACTAATTTTAAAAGTAAGGGAAAGGTGTACTAATTATATGTATGGTATCGGGAAGTTGCATTGGTCTGGATTACATGTTTAAAGGGATGTGATAACAACATATAATTTTCAACCTTTGAGACATGGACATTTCCTTGTTCCTTGGTTATCTCGGGTCAAATATGTAGCATGGAGGAGAAAAGACTAAGAGATGGCACCTTTTTGAGGACCTTCCATGCTTATCTAAGAAAATGCCCTATCATCTTTTTACAGGTTTGTGTGAGCATGAAAACAAATGCTCCAACTTCAATTATAGATAGAGCATACTCACTAGAAATGCATTTCCTAGTTGCTCAAAATTGAAATGAATGAAATAAGTGTGTGATTTTTCCCCATCAAATCAACCCGTTTGGATCCATATGAAGGGTGAACATTGTTAGAATCACAGAGAGCACCTAAAGAAGAGGTGGTGTCTAAAGACACAATTTCTTGATCTCACTGGCCAGTAGGACGAATAATCCTGGGTTTTTTGTCCTATAAATAGGCTACATCATAGATAAATACCATGGATGCTTATATAGTTGGAGCTCGAAACCATCAATAACTTTACTTGAACAACCCTAACAACCCCCGTTTAAACTTGACTTTGGGGGATATTGACCTGGTTCCATTGATTAACAATCTCATAAGAATTTTCACATTTTCCCCTCAACCTAAGATACCAGTATGTCTGCCACTCTGATGCCTCTCCAAGTGGTCCATTACACTACTTGATGACTCCATGTGCCATTGCATTGCGTGTATGCCTGAGAAAGCTCTTAATGCCTACAACTATGCATGCTCCCACACAATATGTCTGTTTGAATATTAAGTCTTACAACTTCCTAAGGAAATGCTTGACTTGGACCAAAATCCTTAGTCATTCACTTGTTGATAATCACGTGCAACATTGGCGACGACAACCTCCTCTATAGCAGTTGTTCTAGTCATTTTTAAGTGTCACTTTAACATGGATGCCATCACCTCTCCTTATTTCTTTCTTCCACGAACCTCACAACGCAAAACCACTGAGGTTCCCTTCAGACCATTTCCATGCCAAATCTCATTGCCCCACATGCACCTCCACAGTGTCGATACACCTTAGGGCAATGCCTTTGCCGCAAATCTTCAAATGCACACAAGTAGCACTCAACAAAATCCACACGACACTAGATTATCCACAAGCGCAACACAACACATGTCTCAGCAACTCTTTCATAATGATTCAACGACAACCTTCTTTCCCTCAGATCTTGATGTCCACAAAATCGATTCCTCCATTCACAATAGGTTTTGATACTAGTTCTTAGGATCACCTAGCACTTAGAGAAGTAGTGGCGTGTAAAGACACCATTGCTTGATCCCTATGGCTAGAAGGACAAACAATCATTGAGTTTTTTGGCTTATAAATAAGCTACATCATAAATAAATACCATGGGAAAAACCATGAGTGCTCGAGAAAAACCATCATTAAGTTGACCTAGTCAAATTTACTCAAAAAATCCTAACAACAGCTATGGTTTTACCCATAAACCTAGAGCCTAGAAACATACATGCTATAATAGCCCAAAACCAACCAAAGACTAAGATCTTAAGTGCTCATCCATGATAAAAACATCTTGTTGTGACTCTTCATCAATGGAAACCATGTATTTTCCTAATGGTCAAAGATTTGCCCAATTATTTCAATTTGTCAACACTTAACATGACCAAGTTACCAAAATTCAATATTAAAGAAAAAAGGAAGCAGCAAGTTTCATTAGGTATCCCTGGGAGAACTTAATAGCAGATCATATATGAGACATACTTTGGTGCTTTGTATGACTAAGAACACAGTAATTGTTTTGTAGCAGTTGCTCCAAGTTGACCAACCATGCAATTATTTGTTATAAAGCCTTGGCATATCCAATAACCACTTACCATTTCATAACACTTTTATTCTTTATCTCTGAGTTTTATTTGGTTTAACAACCAAAAAAAATGGAATCTTTGGAAATTGTTGTCTATAGGACAGAGTGTTGTTTGGCCTTTGAATGATGTCCGTTGAACCTAAATTAGATATGGAAAATGACATATAAGAATATATTCATAAGTTCTCAAATAATCATCAATTTGCATTGAATAGGTAAGAACTATTCAAGGGGATTACAATGGGAATACACTATACAATGCGATATCTGAACAAGCCCATATTCCAATCTTTTAATTTCACCATTCACCTACTTCATAACTTGATGCCAAAGACTGATGCGATTATTACCTCATCATAATACATTAAGATTGTTACCTGGTTTCATTTTGTTTTGGCAATTGGCATTTATTATTACAGTTTTAGGTTTAGCCAATAAATAATTTGAATGAAACAATTATCTGTGTAATGTTAACTAACAAGACGTCGATAAGACAAGATTTAGGCTTTTTAATTTTTGATGTGTGCAATTTCTATGAAATTAAACGTTTATTATTTTAGAATGCTAATTTATGTGTGATTCATAATGTTAAGATAAAATATTCATTATCAAGACCCGAAATAAAGTACTGATTCAACAAACAATTATATATGGTAGGATGCAAAAGGAAAATAAATAAATTAAGATAATATAAAACTAATATAAAAAGAAATTCCTAAATCTAGTCTTAATAAAAAGTTGTTGTTTTTTTTTGTTTTTTTTTTTCATTTTTGGTTCACGAATACCTTGGTCAGTGGGTAGTCGCTACGTCTAGGGTTGTTCAACACTAAGTGGACCCCACCTGAAGGGGATCAACACCCCTCAACCTATTTACTGACCTGACCCCAAGAGCTTTCATGAATTGACCCTGTGACCTCCCAATTGGCGATGCACTGATTTTACCGATTGAGCTAACTCTTGGGGCTTCTTTATCAAAAGACGAGTCAGAATCTTAATAAAAAGTTTTAATAACATGTAATTATTAATTTTGGTATAATTTCAAAAAATATATTGCTTTGAATTAATATTATCACTTTGACTTAATATTATTACTTTGATATAATAATAATAATTTAAAATAAAAAAATTACTAAATCAAGTTTAATAATAATAATCAACGCTTTATTTACTTTATAATAATGTTTGAAAAAGATTATATAGATTAAATGTTGTATAAAATATTTTGTTAATAATATATATTAAAATTATGAAATTATTATAAGAAACATAATTAATATTATACATTTTTAGTTTTAAATTATTTATTATTATTAAACTATGAATTATATAAAAACATATAAAACAAAAAACATAAACAATAAACAATAAACAATAAAATTGAATATTGTAAATTAACATTAAAAGGAGTTTCACATTTATAAACATGATATTTTTACGACATAAGGTGTTTCCCTTTTAAAACAACTCCCCCAGCTGCCATTGTGTGTAGTTGTTCGTCCTCTATTCTCTATGTTAGATGATAGAACTATCTTCTATCGTCATATTGATACCTCCATCACGCATATCCAAGTCATTACTAACTCCCAAGCAATTAAGCGACATATCTAGGTGGTTACTAACTCCCAAGCAGTAGTAACGGTAAATAAATCGTGCGAGCATTTTAGTAGATTAATGATGGAAATGATGATGATAGAGGAGGACTTTGTAAGTGACCTGCAAATAACAAAGGAGGTTCATTTTGTTGTGTATCCAATAGAGCCCACCCCACAACGCTCCATGTTTCTTTCCAACATTGATTAAACCTTGGTCTTTGTTGTTGCAATAATCACCTTATGCACTACTCGTGCTTACATGGCTTTTGATGAAGTAGTCCAGAGTTATGTATATGTGTCAAAAAAGATGCCCGTTTAATATGATTTAATGGTTGGGAGGCTTACGCTCAACAAGGTGGAAGATCGGTTGGAGATTGATTGCAATGGAACCAAGGTGTTCTTTGGTGTGAGGATGAGTGATCTCACCATGGAAGAACTGAAGGACATAAAGTTTCCCAACCTAGTGTTTAGGAAACTCATATTGCAAGACTACATTTTCATTATGACCTCCAAGATCTCCCATTCTTTACCCTACAAGCCACCTGTTTCAAATGTGGGGGTTTGGCAGTTGGGACTAGACTCAATCATTTCCTTTTTTAGAGAATATTAAAGGAGAAAGCTTGGGAGTCACACCAAACTTGGATCAAACCATTCACACCAATTTCGAAGGGTAAGAAGCCTGTCATTGGAAATTTCGGGTGATGAGATATCCACAATGTTGTTTCCGATGGAATTCAGGGACAGGTTCCAACACCACTATTTTACAACAATGGAAAAAATTAGTGTTCTTTGGTGAAAAGGAAGATGTTGTGCTCCCAGAGTTCCAAAAACTTACAATAGATGTTATTACATTTGGCATCAATTATGCAAAGGGAAAGCACATCTACAATCTATAATCCTAGCAAATGCTTATGACTGTCAATTTACTTTCTACCTTTTATATTCGAGGCTTCAGGTGAGAAATTCAAGTTTTAAAGGCATCACACTCTTTCATTCTCAATAGAATAGAATAAAAGATACTTGGATATGATCTTTTCAGTTCATAGTGGTGTGAAAACTTTTGAATACTTGTTTGTCCCATGAATACGAGATTTAATACTACATTTATATATCATTTGTTTTCAATCTCAACTCCCTATAATAACTTTACAGTGTTCTATTTTTTTATAATGTTCTTCTATCATTTTGTTTATTTATTAGCGCAAGTTTTACTTTTGAAGATATGATGTGTTGCATTAGCTAGTATAACTTTTGTTCTTGGAATTGTAATAGGAATGTTTGTTGTCTTCAACATAAGTGTATCTTAATTAAAAGGAAAATCTAATATCTGGCATTGTCTTCTGTAACTCGTGAGAGTGACCTCCTTAACATATTTTTCCTATGAGAAAGAACAAGTGACTTTGGAAGTTAGACAAAGAGATCAAAAGAGCTTGAAGGCATGGAAAGGAGTGTTGTCATAGAAAACCCAAATAGTGATGGTAACGATCTGCTAGGTCTAATGATGTTTACCAAAAAACAAAAGGCGGGGGCAACTTGTAGGATGTAAGCATGAAGAAAGAGGAAATAATTGTAGAATGCAGGGGCTATTTACTTTGCAGGACATGTAACTACATCAAACCTGTTGACATGGGCCATAATATTATTAGGAATGAATCAAGATTTGCAAGAACGAGGACTCAAATAGGTGTTGGAATTATTTAGAAAAAATGTTTATCCAGATGCAAATAACTTGAATAACCTTAAGATTGTAATGGTTGCTTCTGAAATTTTTTTTATCTCTTAGTAAATTTCAAAATACTATTACTATTTTCTTGTGGGTTAAATTGGTTAAATTATGGCATGTAAATGTAGAATCTCTAGATGGGTGAAAAACAAAAAAAGTAGAGATTTTAGTTTAATATTTTAACATAATTGTTTCGTATAGCAGTAGGTAAATCATAGAGGTGTACATTTAAATCATAGAGGTAAACATGGCCTTGAAAATATATTTAACAAATATTCTTCATCTTCTTTTGAAGCGTAAATGATGGTTGTTTGTAGGTGGGAATGATTCCAAATGAGGCCTTGATACTTTATCCACCAGTAGTGGATCTGTTATGTCAAGCGGTAAATTCAGTGAATCTTGGAAGGATTTCAATTCCTATAGACACCCAACTTAATCCAATTCTTGCAATGCATCATGATCCAACTTTATGGGAAATGATGCAAATGAGTTTAACTAAGGGTCATTTAGTGAAGGACTCACCAAGGCTTCTAGGCATTCCTTCACATTTCTTCCCTTTGGATATGGTCCAAGAATTTGTGTGGGTTTGAAATTTGCACTCATGGAAGAAAAATTTGTATTGGCTATGGTTCTGCAACGATTTTATTTTGTCACTTCCCCATCTTATGCCACTGCACTTGCCCATATATTCACCTTGCAACTGCTACATGGAGCCTAGGTGATTCTCTAGAGTTTGAATTTTAAATAAACCTTTTGGCCACAGAGCTGAATAAAATGGCATTGCTTAAAGACATGACATGCATTTCTTATGTATTCAAATAAATTGTTGTTCAAGATACTATATAGAGACATTATGTTGAACAAAGGTCACAGTAGTCGCAGAAATCCCTATAGAGGGAGGGAAAAAATTCTTCTTGCATAGGTTGGTAGGGAATAAAGGTTGTAATATCTAAATGTTGTGATAGTTCATAAACATGATTATATAGACACTTTTTATTTTTTTATTTTTTTAGGGTATACAACGATATCAATGAATATGACAGATGAATCTATGTGGAAATAAAAAATCTAACGACTATAACGGACTTGAAATATATCAAGACACATATCGAAAATGTAAACAACTTAATATGGCAATATAAGAGACTTGAGAGGAAATTCATGTTGGTTGAGTGCAAATCAAGGATAGAAGGTGCAATGGAACTTCAAAGTTCACACACAGGGTATAAAAAAGACTTAGAATTGTAATATGGTAATGGACGGGCAAAGTTACTTGGGAACTTTTTTGGTATGGTTTTCTTCTAAATAAACCATTTTCTTTGTTACCTAAATGGGAAGAAATCCTTTGTATGTACAATTTGATGGTCCTGTAGCTACGAGCTCATCAAATTAAGAGCCATTGCTGACCAGTTATACTCAAAATGTTTATTTGTGAATGAAGTAATGTAGAGACAATTTATTCTGGTTGAGTGCAAATTCAAGGATAGAAGGTGCAATGGAACTTCAAAGTCACACACAGGATAGAAAAAAGACTTAGAATTGTAATATGGTAATGGAGCGGCAAATTTGCCTGGGACCTTTTTGGGTATGGGTTACTCCTGAATACACCATTTTCTTTGTTACCTAAATTGGAAGAAATCCTTTCTAGCGACAAGTTAATGGTCTTGCAGTTATGAACTCATCAGATTGAGAGCCATAAATGGCCAGTTCCCTCAAAATGTTTCTTTCTAAATAAATTAAATCCCATGCTAAAAAATTACCGCTAAACAATGTCAATTTCTTGTAGTTCCAACTAATCTTTGTAGATGTGATGCAATTTACATTTTCCAGATATCATTGATTGCTCATCCACTTGATACTAACAATTGGTAGAAACTTTGATGAAATCCATAAACCTCATTTGTAGTTGGTTTGGGAAGAGGATCTCAAAAGAGACTCGTTAAAGCATATTTGACATAAAAAAATTCTAAAACTGGGAAGCCAAGTAAGATGGAAGCATTCCTTCCACTACTTCATAAATAGGTTTTCAATAATTTTTTGTTTTGAGATAAGCCATGCTTATTAGACATATATGTATTCATTTTGGTTGTTTTCCGGTGGAATGATTCCAAATGAGGCCTTGAGACTTTATCCACTAACATCGGGTCTGTTACGTCAAGCGGTAAATTCAGTGAAGCTTGGAAGGATTTCAATTCCCACAGGCACCCAACTTACTCCATTTCTTGCAACACATCATGATCCAACTTTATGGGGAAATGATGCAAATGGGTTTAACTCGGGGTGATTTAGCGATGGAATTGTGAAGGCTTCCAGGCATCCCTTCACATTTTTTCCCCTTCAATATGGTCCAAGGATTTGTGTGGGTAAGAACTTTACACTCATGGAAGCAAAAGTGGTATTGACTATGGTTCTGCAACAATTTTCTTTTATCACTTCCCCATATTATGCCCATGCACCTGCTCATATATTCACCTTGCAACCGCTACATGGAGCCCAGGTGATCCTCAAGAGTTTGATTTTTAATAGGCTTAGAGTTACTTAAAGAAGTATATAATCATGGAGTATCAAATAAGAGGAGTATATGAACTATTTTACTCTTTAGATTTACACATGATTAAAATAAATGAAATTATGGAAAAAAGCAGTGAATGTATGACCAAAAATAGCATTTAAAAAGAAAAACAGTTAAACAATTCCCTATCAAGGTTGATGAGAAGGTTCAACTAGTAAAGTCAATTTAAATTACAATCTCCTCTCTCGTATTATTATTATTTAAACTGTAATCTCCTTTCTATTATTATTATTATTATTATTAGAGCCTTTCTATTGTTTTTATTATTATTAGAGGAAATCAATGGAAACTATTTAAGTACACAACAATGGAAGAGGATTACTCTTCCTCATCTAGTGGCTTTGTTGGAGATGGATTAGTTGATTTCCATGGATACTCTATTAGGAGAACTCATATTGGATGATATAAAGCATCACTCTTCATAATTGGTATGAATCCATTTGAATTCTATTCTTTGATACATTTCATTGTATTGTAGTAGATGGTATGTTTGTTCCAAATGTTTTATCATCAACATTACAATTACATTCTCTTACACATTCCATTAGGCGTAGTCTAACTTATAGACAAAATAGCCTTTTTCACCATAATTCACCAAAATCCGGCAATACAATTTCAAGATTTTTTGTTGTTTAAAATACATTTTTGAATGCATAAATGGATTCCACATCCTGAAAAACCCCCTAGGCACTTGAATTATGCAGATTAAACAATTTAAACTCAAGTTTTTTAAAATCATTGTCGGATTTTGATTAAAGTTAACCAGAAAAAAATGTCGTGAAAAAGGTTATTTTGTCTATAAGTTAGACTACGCCCATTCCATTATATTCTAATAGTTGTTGTCTGGTCAATATGTTTTACCATCGTCTTCTTCATAGGAGTGGAGATAGCAGAAAGGTTAGCCTATGTAGACATTATTTCAAATTTAGTGACTTACCTGACATATGTTATGCATGAGAGCACCACTACTACTGCAAATAATGTGAATGTCTGGTATGGTGTGAATGCGATGTTTCCTTTCCTTGGAGCTTTTGTTGCAGATTCATATTTGGGTCGATATTGGACCATTGGCCTATAATTTGTCATCTATTTTATGGTTAGTGTTTTCTTTTTTTCAAAGTGTTTCTATAAACATATCCCAAGAGGTAACTAGTTGGCCATAACAATCTAGGATTTGCACCTAATCTCATTTTTTTTAAAGCTATGCTAAACAACTAAGGTAGACTGCAGCCAAAGGTTGGCTCATTTTTTGTATTTTTTTCTCATAATTTTTTCTCAAGTGCTTCAAGAAACATGCACTGAGGGGTTTGAGTGGACTTCCTTCTACCTAAGTGATATGTTTGAGAGGTAATGATTTATCTTAAACAATCTAGATTTGCACCAAATTCATTCCTTTGAAACTCAGACTAGATAGCTAGGCATATGGTAGCTAGGCACAAGTAAGTATTTATTTTCCACTTTTTAATTTTAAAAAATGTTTAAGAATGAGGAGTTTGAGTGGGCTTCCTTATATTCAGATGCTAGGTCTGAGAGATAAGCTTAAAACAACCCATAATTTGTATTCAATCTCAATGTCCCATCCTTACAAATTCATGTTATACAGTCAGGGTAGAGGGTAGTTAATGGAACTGATTAATAGTTAGTGAACGACACTCATTAGGTGTAAAATAAATGGTGACAACGTTTATGTTAAGGTGCTTCCTATGTAAAATTCGTCGGTTCAAAATATCATAGATGAGTAGGACACCTAAATTATCCAACCTACCACCCTAAAGAACAATTAGTAAACCTTACATTGTCAACATGGAAGTTTATTTGATTGCCCCATGATTAAGTCAATCAAGACCAACCCACTAAAGCCAACATGGACGTTCCTTCCTTGAATCGATCTTGAAGGACAAACCCTTTGTTAGCATCAAAGTTGATAACTACCTTATTGGTTTGACCTTCCAATATCTGACACCCCACTGGCATTTTTTCTAATGTTGTAATATTATGAAATTGATAATTATGTATCTATACAATTGCTTGCCAATGAATTCATGCAAAATTTGATGGATACAAGAACGTTTTGTTATATATTTTGGGTGAATTAAACCCCTATTTAAAAGGACAATAGGGTTTGAAAATAATTGTTTAATTCCACTTTAACCTTGTGAATGGAGACTGAGTAGCAAACAATCCATGCAATTGGTTGTTACAACAATTAACTTTGGTCACTTTATCAACCTCTTTTATGAGTTTGAATCAGATTGGGATTTTCTTCTTCTCAATATACTTGGCTGTTCGGGGCCAAGGAGGCCATAAACCTACTTAAGAAGAATTTGGCGCAGATCAATTTGAAGAGGATGACCCAGTAGAGAAGAAGTATAAGAGTTGATTCTTCAACTATTGGAATTGTGGTATATGCATTTGTAGTCTTATAGGAGTCACTTTACTTGTGTATATTCAGAGCAATGTTGGATGGAGTTGGGGATTTTGGATTCCCGACGTGACCATGGAAATATATTTGTTTATCTTCTTGTGTGGGATGAGATTTTACCGACATAAACTAGCCAGTGGTAGTCATCTCACTCGATTTATTCATGTATTTGTTGCATTGTTTCACAAGTGGAATGTTTCTACTTCTCATTAAGAAAAAAAGATAGTAGCTTTCGATGCAGAAAGGGAAGTTGTGTAGTTTGGGTCAAGAAGACAATATTTTCCAACTAATCAATTTAGGTAAACTCTCACTGGTCACGTTTTCTTTGCAAATTGAATTTATTAGAGTCACAGTTTCTTTGCCATGTGGCATGGTAATTTCTGAAGCTCTTGATAGTTGAAATAATAATACTGTAAGATGGGTTGTAATGGAAATTTAGATTTTAGTGATATAGCATAGAATATTTCTACGTCTTGACCACAACTAAGGTGCAATGAGTCCCTAAGTCCTATTTTTGTTTCATTTCAGTCTTGTTATTCTAGCTTTTTGTTCATTGTTTTTGATAAGTCATTCAAAACGGATGTGTACCTTGCTTTTCAAGGAGAAAATAGTGTCTCCACAAGCATCTTTGTTCATATCACTGCAATTTATCAAATGCACTTCAAAGAAAACTCTCAATAAAATTCTTTTGATATAAGTTCCAACAAATAAAAGTGAGCAACGAGATAAAACATGGACACCATCATATCAAAGACAATAAAAAGGCTCCATCTGCAAAATTGCAATATGCAAAATGCGGCGTTAGAAATCAACTGCAATTGAAGCAACTTCCACAACTGATAATCTAGTAAGAAAACGAATAATCATTCCAAAGATTGCATTCATTTTCCCACATGCTATAAGTCAAGTTTGAAAAGCCATGAATAAAATTGTCATCCAAAAAGTTCTGTGATTCATTTAGCTTTGCATGTCTTCATCAAGAAAAACTTAGAAGATACATAATTTCCACAAGATACAAATGCCTTAATCTATGTGATATAATGTCTATGGCATGCTAGAACTTGTGCCAACAAAGATGGGGAAGACATAGAGGGTCATTTCCTTTGCAATTTGTCGAATGCACTTCAAAGAAAACTCTCAACAAAATTATTTTGATATGAGTTCCAGCAAATCGAAGTGAGAAAAGAGAGAAAATGGACATCATCAAATCAAAGACAAAAAAAGGTTCGACCTGCACAATTGCAATATGCAAAATGTGGCCTTGAAGATTAAATTCAATTAAAGCAACTGTTATAATTGTCAGTCGAGTAAGAAAATGAAGAACCATTCCAAAGATTGCATTTTTTTCCCCACATGCTATAAGTCAAGGTTGAAGACCCATGGATAAATCTCATCCAAAAACATTTACAATACACCGTATTAAGAAAATGAATATAACTTTTGCTATTAAGGTAACATTACTCTATTGACTACCCGGATGCGGGTGTTAATGAACGCATTTAAGATGATTCGAAACCCACGCGTTGAGGACATGATGCCACGCTACGGACAGGTGGTCGCCATGGGCTCTAGGCTGGCTTCTGCTCCAAGGGAATTTACGAGCCTTAATGGCTCTTCAATGCAGTTGTCTTTCCAAGGTTTTGATGACAGTTATCTTGCCATGGCGCAAACATTCCTTATTCTGTGTTTGCAGTTCGGCTCTGGTTCTGGGGAATTCGCAGTTCAGGTTAGCGTGGAGGCGGGAGGCTCTGAGGGCATCATACCCACCCTCGAGTCCTTCCCCTGCCCAATTCTTACAGTGTGTTCTCACTCGGCTCAGGTGAATTTGACAGTGGTAGTTGGGTTGCAGGGCCATCGGGGTAACATTTCCCATGACATTCTTCTTGGCAGACGAAGGCATAAGGCAGTTAAGCTCCGCCCTCAGAGAGCTGCTGGGTATCCTGGGTTCATTATGGCTCCGCGCGCTGGGTATCGTAGGCCTCGCAGGGGAGGCAATTCTGGGCAACAGGGCGGCACTAGAGACAGTGGCCATTCAAGCTCGAGGCGTATCTCTCCTCTGGCTTGTGCTTCGCCACCCTCCTGCGATTCGGCGCACTCTGATTCAGATTTAAGTAATGCAGTGCAGACCGCGACTCTTTATTACCACCGCAAGAGGAACAAGCCTGTGGTTAAAGCCATGATAACTGTAATTTTTGCTGAGGAGGAAGGAAGTTGGAAGGCTGAAATGGAGGAAAAGACGCCTCCCTCCTCGGACAACTCATCCAAGTTAAAGGACAGTTCTTACAGCCCAGAATTACAGAGAAGGATGGATGAGGAGAGCACCTTTGGTTACTCAGCGGAGCAGGCGGAAGCATTACAGGAAATCAGCAGCCTCAAAGGGAAAGAGCCCATGGTTACTTCTGAGGGTCCACCAGAGGCTCAAAGGGAAACTCAAAACAGCAGGCCTTCCTCTCCTCAGAGCAAGACAAAGAATGAGGAGTCTGAAGACTCCTTCGATTATACTCTGTACCTCAAATTGCCGCCTGGTATTGAACGTCTCGAAGATGTTCCGGTTGGAATGGAGGTGACTTGGGAGTGTGACCCGGTACGTGCAACAAAAGATCGTAAGAAGCGGGAGCTGGAACGAGAAGCTGAGGCGCGGAAGAAGCAGGACAAGTAATGGCAGAAGAGTCAAGGGTAAGCCTGATCTCAGGCGAACGATGTTTTTTCCTTTTTGGCTTAGTTTCGGTCTGGTGGCGAGCAACAATTGATGAAATGCTGATTAGAAACACTGTTTCTTGTAATGGGTCTTGGGGTCTGGGTTAATTTCCAGTTTCTATGTCTGTCTATGTCGGTCTATGTCGCAGTACAAACTATCTCTGCTGGTATTTTTGCAATCTCTAGCTTGTATACGCAGACAATCCAGGTTGATGAGGAAAGTCTTGACAGAGAGCTGAACACACGCTCTCAGAGGTTCACACCTCTTGTAAATACTTTTTTTTGGTTTTTAATATAATTAGTTTAGCCTTTGCCCAGCAAAAAAAAAACATTACTCTATAGACTCGTTGGGTGTTCTTTAGCAGATTGACAGGTATTTAGAATACTTATATGATTTTTCTTTATGTAGCTTACATCCAGGTTTCCAGTTTATTATTACAAGGCCAAGAACATATTTCGGTCCAATATTATTAAAAGAAAAGACATGGCTAAGCAATCATACATTGATGACATTGCACAATGAAGACAAGTATTTTGAAATAAGTATCTAGATTCATTGAACTAGGCAAGCAACTACTATAAGCCAATGCACAAAGCTCAAAATTAACTCATCTAAGTCTTCTTTGACAACTTGAAAGCCTTCGATGGACATGAGTAGGTAAGATTCCAACCATAAAACTTTGCATGTACATCTAAGGTAGCATAATAGAATAGATGAAAATTAAGAAGATACAAATTCAATCAAGCAAACTGCAATAAGTTCTTTAAAAAAGACAACTTTGAACACTCAATTAAAAGAAGTTACCAGACTAGGGAAAGTAGAACAAATATTATGGACTGTTATTTGTAGTGCCAACACTAGTGTAGAAGCATCTGCCATAATTTTCCCTCTATCACTACACCCCTGATCATAATGGCAATGAACACCCCAATCAAACATGCTAGAGCATACATGCTTTACATAAAGCAAAACAATTAAAGGTTAACAATCACTTGCCATCAAATCATAAACGTCCTATCATGAAAATATGTTGAAGTGTATGTCAATCATAAAAAATTGGAAAGTATGAATTGCTTTACAATCAAAAGCGATTAAATTGCAAGGACAACACAAAAACACTTTCTCTCTCAGACATGCATACATTCCACCGAGAATACACTAAATAACCAAAAAGAGAGAACTTGACACTGTGGATACTCTTGTCATGTCAATGATGTAATTCTTGAGACTCCCCTCTTTAACAAAGATCCAAAATTCTACTTACACACTTTGGGAACATCAGGTGACACTTTTATTACCATCATGGAAGAGTAACAATTTAATGCCACTATTTCCTACACCACTACCTTAAGGCACTTTCTTTGCAACATTTGGTGCAATTGCTAGTTTAATCCCTTTGAGAGGCGCTCTCTACCTCAATATGGAAATGTTGTTATGTCCTTTCCAGTAAACATTTTGATTGGGTCAAAATAAAATAGAAAAATAAAAATAAAAATAACTTCACATTAATATAATAAAAATAAAAAGTATACATTATTATCATTTTTACTATTTTTTGTTGGGTAGTTAATGTAAACTTGACATGCTCAAGTTACCAGTAGTTTTTGAGCTCCAAGTTTATGAGAGCCCAACCCATGGTGTTCATGTGGAATATGACTTATTTAAAGGGCGAAATTAAACCAACCTAGATCCATCTTAAATTCAGATCTATCATGTGTGGAGAGGGATCAAACCTCTTGAGATACAAACCTCTTTTAAAGTGAAAGCCCTTAGTAAATCAAAATTTAAAATAGATTTAAACTGGTTAAATTAAAAAACAAAAAATTCATAACTATTTTGAAAATAAAATTTAACTTTTTATTTATAATTATTAATAAAAATATTTCATAAAAATTAAATAACTACCGTTTATTTAATATTATATAATTAAATTAACATTCTCTATTCCAAAATTCCAAAATACATGGGCAAATATAATTATAACATATAACCTAAATAGCTAGCGATCAAATATTATTAACTATTATTAACGTTGCATTGGTATAACTATCTGTCAAAGTCATTGTTTAATCTAGGTTGTTAAAAAATACGTCTTTAAACTTTAAAACACGTTGTAAAATACGTCTTTAAACTCTAAAACACGTTCTAAAAGGGCGTCAAATTCAAGAGCTGGGACTCGGTAGAGATGGTGAATGAATGAAGTCCCTGCCGGATTAGAATTCAACCACACTACTTATACCACTGTTACGAATATTTTATTGTGAATGGCTCAAGTGCGAGCTAGGTAGGTGCAATAATATTGAGAAGAAGGAAAATGGGGCGACTACAAAGCAAAAGTTAAATAAGCTTTTACAAAAATAAAAATTACAAACCGTTGAGATGGCCGAGTTGGTCTAAGGCGCCAGATTAAGGTTCTGGTCCGAAAGGGCGTGGGTTCAAATCCCACTCTCAACAACATAAATTTTCCATTTTAATTTTATTGGTATCGTATTTGATTTAGGCACATGAAATAACTTCCAAGGTTCATGCCTATAGATCAACCCATTAACTAATTTATTCTCTCTAAATGGTTTTGTGGGGAGAATATCCATAAAGGTACATGTGTAATGTTTTAGATACGAGACAGGGAGAAAATTTTATTGGCATCGTATTTGATTCGAATACATGAAAATTTTCTATTGGCATCGTATTTGATTCGAATACATGAATTAACTTCTAAGGTTCTTTCTAGATGGGTAGCCATCTCGAAGGAGGAAGAGCAGGTGAGAGAGGAGTACTTGCATTTACATCCATCTACATTCAAAGATTGGGCCTAAGGAATAAACCTCCCAAATATTGGTTGCAATAATACCTCAACCCCAGATCGATGGAGTGTAAAACTCATCGGCCATAAAGCTTCTGGATTGGGTTATAAGTTCAAGTTTTAGAGTGGGCAGAATGCATTCATGGCGAAGTCAACAGAGTAGGCAAGCAGTAGAGTAGAGCCATTCAACATACCACAACCTTCCATCCCATGGAAGAGGTTCACTACCATTCGTTTGGAAGCCTCTTATCATGTTTTTTGGCTTGGATCTGTAGTGTTTCATATACCAACATAGATCCATCTTAAATACGGATTTAACATGAGCCGAGAGAGATCCAATTTCTTCACGGACAAATATTTTTATGAATCGACATTATTTAAATATTTTGTAATTTTTTTGGGCCTACATGAGCAAAATTTCAACTCTGATGACGAACGAACATGGTTACACATCATATTGGGTTGTAGAATGAGCCTCTTGGCTCAACCAGACAGGAATTAAAACATACTTCATAAATGATCATACCATGATAAGAAGAGGTTCCTCTGGTGTTTCTTGGAAAACTGAATTTGAAAGATGGGTCACCTTTATTGTGTCGTTGAAGGCCTTCGCAAAGGGAATCTTTAGTAGATCTACAACAAACCACAAGGTCGTTGCTTCTTTGCGGAGGTCACATGAATGTTGATGCTTAATCTACGATATCAACAACTGCATATGCTCTTCCATAATCTGCCACTACCAGCTGGAATGTTTCATAGGTTAATGACTTCGACATTTGTTTGTTTGTGTGACAATTGAAGGCCATGCCATTGCGTCTGCTCTCTGTTCAATGCAACGTTGCAATTTAATTCATATTTCCCTGGTTAAATGTTAAATAATAGTTTTGTTACCTACGTCAAATGATGTGCATGAGTGTTTTTACCATATGCCCAAATCTTTATGTCCATTGCAAATTCCGAGAATATTCTAGATTTTGAAGGTCAAGAGAGTGGTTAAACAAAAGCAATTGACATCTTGTGACTGTCAGATTCTAGATATTCCTAGAATCTACAATCAACACAAGTTCACAAAATTGTAAACAGGTTAAAAATGTAGAGACATGTTAGTGGAATTGATATGTTGAATGCATGGATGCCTATTTCAGCCAATTTTTATCTTCCAATATGCTAGTTTCAACGACTCTCGTTCTTTACATCTCTTCTTAGTTGCTTGGCATGTAGCAAGGGAAATATATTGACAACATATAGGGATCCAATTTTGACTTCCAGGGAAGGAACTAGTAGTTCTAACAGCTGGTAACAGGTCGAGTGACTAGTAACGGGTCCAACGAATAGAAGACTCTTCACCTTTAGCTATGGAAATGTCATAACATCAAGAGAACAATGAATTTGTTTCTCCGAACTTTTCAATATTCATCCATTGTTGGGGTTGGAAAATGGATTTGGATCCTTCCTTGATATATATATGTTGAGTGCATAGGTTATAATGGACTCCCCGCGTGTTATTGTATTCTTGGATAAAGCATCACTATGCTTTCGTAAGACTTCAATTAATTGTTCCTTTTGTTTTTCAGTTAACCCTTTATTAATTTTTAAGGTCTTCCCATGGTAAGCTCTGATACCATGTAAGAATATTTGATATTACTCACATTGCATGAAATATGCACAAAAAAGTCTTCCATTTATAACAATGGAAGAGGTCCAAGTTAGCTAAAGATAACTATGACAAATGGGTTTTCAAAGTTGGGTGTAACAAAAGCATGCAATGAAAATTCAACATCAATGTCATCTTTCTTAACGATCGAGCTACAATCAGGATCATGAAGGGTGGATGAAGGTGAGCTTGATAGCTCAACGGTAGTGGTCCTCCTCCCAACATTCTCTATTCCACTAACTTCCAACTCAAGTTTCTTTTTGCACTCCTACAAGCCTTGAATAATCTAATTATTCTCAGTCAATTGTACAAAAATTTCACCATAATCTTCTTTCAAAGTCTGATATTTATCAAACAATCTCTTGTTATCAACTTGAAGAGAGGCATCTTCTTCACGAAGAAATTTTGTTGATGCTTTTAAATAAAGAAACATTTCTAATTTGTTGGGAATTTTCCTCCTCCAAACTACAAATTTCCTTCTTCAAGACTACATGTTTTGAATGCGACAAATCCTCAATTTCTTCCTCCAAAGCATCGAGAAGGTTGACCTTAGCATGAAGTTTGTGAGAAAAATTCTAGAAAAATTTTTCCCATTTGTGTCCCCAAATTATCAATCTTGCTAATTTTCCAAGCCATAGTAGTTTAGAACCAATTCTTGAGTGTTGCATTTTTTTACTATAAATGATGGACCTTGTTATGAAGCTAATCAACTACCTTACTCTCACAAATTTCCTATGATGTTTTACCCATTGTAATAAATTGGTTATAACACCGATTTGATTGTGCTAGACAAGCCCAGAAAGAGAATTAAACAACTTTTCCATGATCAAGAATGGGTTAATACATGTAGAGTTAAGATGCATATTGGTTAATACATTGTAATGGTGTGAATATAATGGAGACATGTAATTCCCTCCATGCTCAAGAAACAACATAAATCCATCTTAATTTAGTTTTATCATGCATCAAGAGGAATTAAATATCGAAATGCAGACTTTTTTTAGAATGCAAGACTTGAAGAAAGGCTTACACCTCGAGGAATTGGATCCCTCTCAATGCATCACAGGCCCAAAGTTAAGATATTTATTGGTTAAAACATTTCAATTATGTGTGTATGAGAGTGATGTGTAATTCCCTTCATGCTCAAAATGGATTTGACATGTGGAATACATACATAGAGTCAATTGGGCTTATCTCCTGTGGTTGAGAGGAATGATTGTTATTCTCTCCACCAAGGTTTAATTCTCACAAGTGACATGTTGAGCTCATATTGAATATATATTTTTAATAGCTTTGTGCTTATCTATCATGAACCATGAGGGATCAAATCCTTATAGGTGCAACATTCAAAAAATTGTTTATACCTTGAAGGAGTCATTCCCTCCCAATACTCTCAAGTTAAGACAAATTTATTCTATTATTATTAACATCTATTTAATACTATAATGCACACAACTCATTTTTCTTCTTTTCTTGCATGAGAAATATTTTTATATTCCATATGAGAAAAATTACTGTTTCAATCCTTGAGGGACTACTTAGACTCAACAACAAGGCTTGAAGCCATTATAACAAAGTTCATCATGTCACTTGTGGACATTGAAACTAGGTGGAGAGTGTAAGAATCACTCCTCCCAAATGACAACAACTCTATTAAGTTTATAAAAATGTAATATATATATATATATATATAAATATAATAAAGAGAGAGAGAGAGAGAGGTTGCAGTGTAAGTATTAAAACAAAAATGTGAATATTCTAGCATACATCCATCTAACTCTCAATATTTGTGGATGAAAATTTTCATAGTACACACAATTTTAAAGCATCACAACCAAAAATTATATCATCACAACGCAATAGATTGAAATTAACATAAATCATATTGGTATCAATATAAAGAAAAATATTATATATAAATAATATATATATAAATTATATATATAAATTAAAATATAATATAATATATAGATATATATAATCCAATGGAAATTCACACTCCAAACTATCGTTCTTTAAAACATATTAACAATTATTTAGCGTTTTACTCACAAGAGTCTTTTCCTTCCTAATATATTCCTAATTTGTAGGATAATTAATTTATTGGTGTTAATTTAGCAACAGACCTGAAATTTCACATCTCTTTTGATTTTTAAATGTAAATTTGATAATCATCACTTGTTTTTCTTAGGTATCATTTTAAGTTTTATGCAAATTTATGTGTCCAATTCTATTGTATTGATATATATTTCTTTTGTATTGGTATATGTGAATTTTACTATCATAATTTTCCATCTTTTTCACATTTTGACCATACAAGTTTCTATAATAGAAAAATAACAAACAAAAAGACCACAATTTCATAATAATAAACATATTAGTTAGCATGATTGTAACTTGTATTATCACAACAAAGTGCTTCGAAATAGAAGCGAAATTTTACATGGTATATATATTAAGATGCTTTTTTTACGAGAGATTTTTCGAAGTAAATCACAAGATCTATCATTTGTCAACGCGTTTCGAACCAACTAGTGTGGTTCATCGTTAGGACAAGTTGAAGAGCCAGATCCAGCTTTGCATGTTAAATAGCTTTGAGCAGAGCCTCCAACGGCTAACTAGGCCAACGGCTAAATTGGACTGGGGACACAATCAGGTAGGATTGTGCGGTTGTCTTGAGAAAGGCTAAGCCCCCTAAAAGCAACCTTAGCAGGGAAGAATCAGTTGCCCTCAAATGCTTAAACCAGAACAAAGATATCGTTGTTCTAAAGGCAGACAAGGGTGGAGCTACCGTCATTCTTAACAGGGTTGGTTACTGCAATAAGATGTTGGATCATCTTCATAATAGTGGTAGCTATAAAAAGCTTCCCAAAAACCCCTTATAAAAGGTTGCTAGGAATGTGGCTCTTGCCATTAAGTCCATTAGCTCTGTGAGTTCCCTGCACCATAAACTCATTGAGAGCAACCCTATAACCCCTAAGATCTATGGTCTCCCCAAAATTCACAAGGAAGGAGCTCCTTTAAGTGTCAATACCATTGGAGGTCCTACCTACCTTCTTGCTAAGTTCCTTGCATTAAGGCTTAAACCCTTAGTTGGTCGTACGGAGTCCTTCGTAAAAGACTTTGCCTCCTTTATTAATGAACTCAAGGACATTAAGCTTGACCCTGGGGAGATTCTTGTCAGTTTTGATGTTGTTTCCCTGTACACTTGCATCCCCATTAATGAGGCCTTGGAGGTTATCAACCACCTAACAGATTCTGACATTGCTCGATTAGTTGAGATCTGCCTCACATCCACCTTTTTCAGTTTTGAGGGAGAGTTCTTTGAGCAAACCTGTGGGGTTGCCATGGGCTCACCCCTATCCCCTGACGTTGCTAATCTTTTTCTGGAAGATTTTGAGTCCAAGGCTCTTAACTCATCCCGTATCCTGCCCAAGCTATGGAAAAGGTATGTGGATGACACCAATGTTATCTGGTCTCACAGCCAAGAGGAATTAGATCTCTTCTTTGATCATCTCAACAAGCAATCCTCGGCCATAAAGTTCACTAAAGAGAAGGAAGTTGATGGGTGCCTCCCTTTCCTTGATATTCTTATTTCTAAGAATAGTGATGGCTCCCTCTCCCACCAAGTTTTTCGAAAGAAAACGCATACGGAGCAGTATCTTCATGCCAATTCCCACCATTTCCCTGCTAAGAAGATGGGAGTTCTCAATACCCTTGCTACTAGGGCCCTAAGGATCTCGGATAAGAAGAGTTTTGAGAAAGAAAAATCCCATCTCCTTGATGTCTTTGTCGAGAATGGTTATAGTAGATACATGGGACAGAAGGCTTTCCTAAAAGCTTCCAGGAATTCTCTTGCTAAAAGGGAGCCAAAGGAGCGGATTCCTGGTGCCCATCTTTCATTTGTTCAAGGGACTACTGATAAGATTGCAAGGATTCTCAAGATTCATAGTGTCCCTGTAACCTTTAGGCCCCTTAACACCATTCGGATGTCCCTCATATCAACAAAGGACCCTATCGATCCTAAAGATATGAAAGGGGTATATATTATCCCTTGTTCCTGTGCGACCCCCTATATTGGTGAGACGGGTTGCTCCATTAGTCAAACGATCAGTGAACACACAGCTGACCTTAAGCATAGGAGATCAAAGTATTCAGCTTTAGCTGAGCATGCAAAGAAAACCAATCATCACGTTTGTATTGAGGAGGCTAGTGTCATTGCTAGAGTTTCACAGTTCCATCATCAAAAACTCAGGGAAGCTCTGGAGATTAAAAAGAGGTCGTGCAATCTCAATAGAGAAGATGGCTGGAAGATCAGTAGATGTTGGGTCCTAGCTCTCTCTTCCTAGTCGCTTTCTTCTGTTCCACCAGTCCTCAACCCCACCCCTCGTTTCTTGTCTCAACTTTTTATAAATTAATTTTTACATTTTTTTTAATTCATTCATTTATTTATTTATTTATTTCATGTATTTATTT
>APFE030857756.1:51249-82654 GCA_000404065.3 Pinus taeda
AACAACCAATTAAATTTAATTATTTTTATTTTTAATTAGAGGCATAGTCCTTTATTTTTTAGATTTTTATATAAGGTCCCCAGTCCAATTTAGTTGTTGGCCTAGTTAGCCATTGGAGGCTCTGCTCAAAGCTATTTAACATGCAAAGCTGGATCTGGCTCTTCAACTTGTCCTGACGATGAACCACACTAGTTGATTCAAAACACGTCGACAAATGATAGATCTTGTGATTTACGCCGAGAAATCTCTCGTAAACCTGATATGGATCACAGAAGCCTCAATTCAACAATGCTTTTTTTTTTCAAATTATCTCTAAACAATATATGACTAAAATCATGACTCATAAACATCATCTTATTTTAAAGAGTAGTCAATATTTTGCAAAAAAAAAATGTCTCAAATGCAACACCGGTCTTTAGAACAATTTCAAAATTGATGATATTGCTAATTGTGATATTCTAGCATGTGCTAATAAGCTCAAATATCATAGAATAACAAGCACTACACTAAAATGGAAAATTGTGAAGACAACATTGATGAATAATTAGATTTGTTTGTCTAAATAGTTAAGAAAGGAATAGGAAAATAGGTATCACACATAATCCCTACTAAAATAATCAAAATTCCTATTATTTAAAAAACGTAACACATCCATTTTTCAAAGAAATAATCATTACAAAATTCTCAAAATTTATCTTTTGCAAGAAAATATTTTAAATTAGAAACAAGAGAGGCTGCATGGCAGCTAGTCCCTGCCTAGCTGGTCCAGCCACCAGCAGCCTCCCCTAAAACTTACGTTGCCTTCATTGAACTTCGACTGCCTTCTCTAGACTGTGGACTAAAGCAGGTAGACCTACTGCATAAACTAAAGCTGCTAGTACTTATTATAGGGCTAGTAGTTCTTACAGGGCTAGTAAGTCCAATTACACTACAGACGGAGGAAGCTACTCTAGTCTAAGGTGCAAGTAGTAATTTCGGGTCGACTTTGACACAAAACTGCGAGGAACGTTCAGGTTATATAGCCAAGTGAAAAGAATCGCTGAGGTAAGCACAATGAGCGAGAGAGAGGAAGAATTGTCTGCAGAGAACAGAGTTGGATTAAGCTCTTGGCAAGCACCTGCATTGAATACTTTTGAAGGTCATGTCCAACAGATGTTAATAAAGTAGCCAACGAAACATTGTAAACCAATTAGCGGAGCCTTATCTCCTATCATGATTTAATGTAAATATATAAATTGTTCTTGTTTAAAAAAATGAATTAGTGATCCCTTTTATATCCCAGACCACAATGGATGTTAAATCTAGATCTGCTCGAATAAATGTGGTTATACCTTTCGTATTTTTTTCCAAATCTGAATAGTCAACCTATGGTATTGTTCAAACTAAACATGAAAGCCTTAATATTATCAAATTATAGACCATGCAAGATTAAGATGGGGAGAGAGGACCACACCTGATTGTAAACCATTAAAAACGAGAAATCCCAAATTTTGTTTTACATGCTATTGTAGTTGTGTGGATTTATGCTTTTATTGCCGTTCTGTGGATTCTAGATATTAGAAATAGAATGGATTGTTTAAATTCTAAAGGTTTATTTTATTGGAATGCCAGAAAGCATTTATATATGCAATATAAATAGATAGAAAAAGTGTAATGTATACCTGATGTGTAGATAAGGAGCTTCAACAGATTTTAATAAACAGAGAAAAGTGACATTCAATGACGCTTGTTGTCGTCAATGACAACATTATGCGCAACACTAAGTATACTCCAGTCCAATATGCATAGAATTGTTCTGAGAAAACCACGCAAGCCACGTGCATGCAAGCCACGTGCTTGTTTATCAACATTGCATGCTATCTGTGAAGTCGAGACTTGTTTGTAGGCTCTCTGGTTTAGCGGCGTTTGTTTAGTCCATAGGCCCAACTGATCACAATACAACGATATAAAGCACATAGACAAAGAAAGGGATATTTCATTGGAAGGCCAACCATCCGAGCTAAGATATGATAACAGATACACTAATTTAGTTCAGAATGTCCAGAGCCCTGTCGTTGAGAAGCTCCAGGCAGGCGTCGTCCCCGTTCAGAGAATCCTCGCCATCATAATCTGTATTCATGGTGTACAGAATCTTGCAATCCGGCCCGACGTAGACTGAGAAATACCCTTTTGGAGCCACGCCGTGCCAGTGGCTGTCAGGCCATGAACGAGAGCATTGCAGATTAACAAAAGGCAAAATCGTGCAGGAGGTCGTGAGCGATTTGGTCCCGGCCATCGCCAGACGAGGGCGTCGCCATGTCCTCGGAATCAGGCTCTTGGCAGATATTATTTGTATTATATTAAATTAAATTAACATTATTTCTTTGTTTTTATTATTCATATCATAATGTTCCATTTTCGGTTTCTTTGACTTGGATAAGATTCTAAAGTGATCCGATGTTGTGTTTGCGCGTGGCCAGGGAGCAGGTGTTTTCTGCATTGCAGGTGTCAAGCAGCATGTAAGAACGATTGCCATCGTTGTTGTTATAAATCAATTTCTGCTTCCAGAGGCACAAACTCACAACGGAGCAGCTCAGTGAGCCGCCTCGCATCCCCAGGAAGACCATCACCACCGCTTTCGTCTCCACACTCGGTGTTGCAGGTAACTTATAGTAAACCCATTCCCAGGTTCATCATATGAGTTCTTTTTACAAGTTAATTCATTAACTGTGCTCCAAACTCGAACCCGTGACCTCTGCTGTAAAGAAGTTCAGGGCAGCCATTTTTGCTGAAATTAATGTGAAGCAGATTACAAGTAAGGATCTTTCTATCTTTCCCTGCTGCTGGATGCTATAACTAAGATCTTGCTATTCATATCTCTCTCAAAACGGTTGCATTCTGATTACCATAAATCTGGAAATATGAATACAAAATAAATTAAAAATTTTGTTGATGAAGCAAAGATATAAATAGCAAAATTGAAATACTAGAACGAATGACAAACTTTTTATGAATAATGGAATGTTAGTATGATGAAAGGAAGTATATATTGCAGCGATTGAATAGCTCGAAAAAAATTTGTAGTGCCATATTCAGTGGAATCTCTCTGAAGCGTGATATTCCGTAAATGCACATCCACACCGACTGTATGTGCCTGAACATTCCGTATTTTAATGGCTGCCATTTCTACGTTGTTCCACAAACCCTATCCTGAAATGGATTCCATATCTCCACATCATTTTCTGAACGTTAGTTTTGCAAGCCGTCCGTTCTCGCATCCCTATGCCTGTTGTAAATTCAGGTCGTAGTCTATCATATTCAGAGAATGGTATCGTCAAATTGACAGTATGAAAACAACATTATGCTTACTATTATGCTTTGAGATTGTATTTTTAATTCATTTCAAGCAAGTTAAGAAATTGCTGTGCTTCTTTCTAACTAACACGTTTAGTGTTTTGGATACTTTTGAGAAGTACCTTCCTGTTTTACTACAATGGCACTTTAGAACTACCTAAAGCTATTCTGGTCTAATGGAACAACATATTATTGACAGACATACACAGGCAATATATTGATTGCCATCAATCCTTTCAAAAAACTTCCACACTTGTATGATACCCGTATGATGGAACAATATAAAGGTGCTGCTTTTGGAGAGCTAAGTCCTCATGTTTTTGCAGTGGCAGATGCCTGTTACAGGTACCATCATGGATCTTGTGTTATTTGAATTTGTTCATTTTGCTGGAAACAATCCACCTAGAGAGTATCTTTAATGGATAAATCCTTTGCTTTGCATAAAGGATGAAATGGATTTGACCTATTGGTTAGAGGGTATTATTTCCTATCAGTAATCCATACATGAAAATGATAGCGCGGGTTCTAAAGCTAAACGCGGATGTGCCTGGCAATGGGAAACCTGAGCCTGAACCTCCCTTAGGGAGGCCACTCTTACATAATGTCTAATTGTTTACATACAGGGCCATGGTCACGGAGGGGAAAAGCTAGTCAGCGGAGAAAGTGGAGCAGGAAAAACAGAAACAACAAAATTCTTATGTGTTACCTGAGTTTTGGTTGCAAGCTGGCTCACATAGCCTTCGGTAGCCATCAGGAACGAACTCGGTAGCCATCAGGAACGAACCAGCTTAATCTGCATATGCACCTGAACGAACCAGCTTAATATGCATATGCACCTGAAAACACAGCAACATCAATGCAGTTACTGCAAAAGGCACAAGCACAAGTAAAAGCAGCGTAACCCCAACTGGGGGAGAAGAAATGACTACCAGGCTGCTACAATGCTACCGAGAACACAGGCGACCAGGTTCAACAAGCGCACCGTGGGGAGTATAAGAGGAAAGTTGGTGGCAGACGTAGGCGTGCATGTATGGCAGATGGCAGGCGTGGAGGCGTGTGTCCCCTGTTTAATAAACGTAACCTACGACGATACCCCCAATTCTCATTAACAGCCAATTAACATTAAATGTTACCCAACTAATGCTATCCCAAAGATAGCATTACTTCACTGAGGTGAAGCTGTACAAATTAACCAAAACATTTTCCTAAGTTTTGAGATCGCATACCTCGTACTGAGGCCAAATAAGACGATCGTTGCTGCCATTGGTTACACGCATCGGCAAACATAAAATTTAGTGGGACATATCGCCAACATATCGCCAAACTTTGGTTTAACAGAAATAGATTTATCGGTTCCCGTGTCAGACTAATGCAATCGAAAGGAATCGATTACTATAGTCCCTGCCAGGCCCGGAGGGCAGGGACTAATAAGATATGAGAGACCATTGCATGGTTAACTATAATTTACAAAGTATTTAAATGTTCTATATCTAATAGGGAAACATATACATTGTTTATATTTGATCTCTATTATAATTATAACTTTACACATTCTAACGCTAAACATCATAGTGGAAAAGTATTATAAGTGTTGACCAATTAAATAATGTTACTTATTTTTGTTCAATCTTTCTATAACCAAAGTCTTTAATTGCATATTGCAATTATACTTTATTGGAATTCAAACCTTCTCAAGCATATTAAAATTCATGAACAAGTACATCTTCATGCATAGGTCAAAAATATATATATATATGCTTTAGTTTGGAAACAAAAATTTATGGTTGAGAAGTTTTCCATTGATGCCAAAGCCACTGAAGAATTTGATTTAACATAGCTTTGTAACTAAGGGAATTTATTGTCACTGTTGTCATTCTATCCAACCCTGAAGAAAAATGACAACTCTAATTGATCTATGACATTAATCAACCAAGGAAGAAGAGTCTGAGTAACCTACATTTGTCCAACGATAAATCATTACTCCATCAAACTCGTATCAACAATATCACAAGAGCCTAAATGCATATTGAGTTATCAAGAAAAAATAAGAATGTAGAGTACAAAAACCAAATCATGGTTCCATGGGAAGTAGTTGCAAATAGAGGTGAAAAATTAAATGACAAGCCTGCAAAAATGACATTGTTATCAAACACCCAATTGATTATCAATAGTGCAGGAGAGGAATACTTATTGACTTAAAATTCTATGTAGGTCATGATCCCATATAGATCAATCTTTATTTGTTCCATCCTATTAATTATCAAAATAGATTACAAGTTATCTAACTAGAATTGGATTGATGAGTATACCAAGCTAGGCCATCCCATGAACTCTTAGGACATCTTGGAAAATATGTTTACATGTAATCCAATGCTCTAGTTTTAAAATAAAATGTTCTAAAATTTTCTCAATATTATGACATTATTTTGGATAATAACAAGGACTAAACAATTTTGTTGCATTAAAATTATAAAGGTCTAGAAATCCCTTATTCAAGAAGTCTATGAGAGATTCAATACAACCTTATATGAGTTGTTGGCACCTCCCTTGTGTGCCTTCAATACACATTCGATTCCTTTTATCACTATAATAAGTCTTCATAATTGGAATAGAGATGTATTGTAACTCAATTCTATGTATAACTAACCTTTATCTTTAATTTCAATCTATCCATGTTGAAAATAACTTAAAATTTTATTAGATATGATGTACTTTTTGCAAATGTTTCTTTTTCTCAAAAGGAATTTGTAGAAATTAATGTGTAGATTCGAAAATTCTAATGAAATTTACTAAATCATAAGACTTGAAGCTACTCTACTAATTCGCGTAAGTTAATTCACCATCTAAAACACAAACCATAGACATGCAAAAGCAAAAATCACACATGCACAGAGATTTATCTAGGGGAAAGAAATTGTTCAAAACCCCTTCCTATCTATATTGCATTAATCAAATAATAGAGATGAAATACATATGATTTCTCAAGCATGAGCACACCCTACAAGTGTATAGTCTACCCCTCTTCCTGACTAACTGAATCTAGCCAACACTTAGTCAATTCTCAAGCCCTCCAAGCCCCTATTTCCTTGCACTATTCCTTGAGGAATTAGGCCCCTATTAATTAGGAAATTCCCTCATCTGGATTGCACAATTCCTTTAGGTCCTTCCTCTAACTACATGCACCACCTGTACACATTGGAATAGTATACAACTAATAGTACACTGCCTTGGAATCTCCATCTCAACTGTGTAACTTGAATTCTCCGCATGCATGAACTAATTTAGGTTGATTGATCACGGAGTGTGGTTGAAGATCCACTTCCACAACTTGACCTTCCACTAGTTCCTCCAACAATTATAACTAGTTTAACTGCCCATAATTCAATTTAACTAAATTAAATTGCTACAACTAAAATTAACTCAACCTAGGCTCCTAAAATTTAGGAATCACTACACACAACTAAACTTCATGCTCCTAACTCGAATTAACTGAGCTAGACTCTTATTTTTTAGGGATCCACTCAAGCAAATTGTACTTAAAATCATTAACTCAAATTGAGTGTTCTTAACTGAGTGACAAGAGTCATGTCACCTCATTTAACTCCTCCAAGTTGTATATTGATGTGGAATTTCAATTTTCCTCAATTTGATTATATGGCAAAATCAAAATTGAGACTTTCTTGCTACATTTTCAACACTCCCTCTTAGTAAGAAAGGGATTATCAACCACCATTATCCTACACTTGTGGAACCTATTTCATGCAACACCTCTCATTGTTGTTTTTGCTACTGCAACATATGTAATTGAGAGAAAAAAAAAAAACTAGATTAACTATATTTGCAACTCTCTACTGGTAAAATTGTGTTGTTGTTGACTCTGCTACTAAGCCTCCTTCTATGTTGTCAACACTCCTCTGCACTCCTCAATGTCTGACTAAAATTGATCCTCTTACTACTGAATATTGTGGGCCCCCCTAGCAAGGTAATGATCCATGAGGAGAACACCTCAATGGACCCTACCAAAATTTATGCAAGTCTTGGACTAAGGATCTACATCAGTCTACCTCACTCCTGGAGGTATAGAGGCATGTGATCCCTCTGCCCACTTGGCTTGAAAGGTCCCCTTATTGAAGGTTTTTTCTTTAGTGGATGTCTCCACACTTCCTCCTCTCTTCCTCTCCATATGTGGTTGCTCCACAACTTTTTCAGGCTTCTTTTGAGGTTGCATGTTGAGAGGTCTAACATGTTCCCGATCAACCACCATATCTATAGTCTCTACCTTGCTCCTCAAGGATTTGAATGCATATTCTATCTCAAGTGCATACATGTTCTTGACTCAAACCCCGATCTTCTTCACCTATCTCGGGGCTATGTGTCTCAAGAATGCCTTTCCTTTGCTAAAGATCACATCATAACACGGTCTTCCAAAACTGTAATAGGGATGAGATTTTTCTTTAGGCCAGGAATGAACATGACATCCTTGAGTCTAAGAGGGGATATCGATTCTCTCTTAAATGTGACTATAGAAATCCCAGTCACGTTGTACCTTCTGTCGTCTCCAAACTCAATGTTCATCTAGAGATATTTCTCCTCCAAGTCATTGAAAAATTCTCTATTCCCTGTCATGTGGAACGAGGCACCACTATCGAAGTACCACACACTCCCCATCACTATGCTTGCCATGCATGTGATGAGAGTGAAGTCAAGTTTGAATTGTGAAGGCAAAGCTTCACTTGTTTCTGCTACTGTAGGCTCCTTCTTACTTTCCTTCTTCTGTGGACACTTAGTGGCATAGTGCCCGAATTCATGACAATTGAAATACTTAATTTTGGAAAAGTCTTTCTTCTTGCCCCCTTTATTGGATTCAACCTCACCTTGGGACTTCTTTCCCTTAGCCTTCATTCCTTTGTTGACTAATGCAAAGTCCTCTTCCTCTTCTTTGGATTAGGTCCCATCTCTAGTATTCAACCCTATCTCCTCCTATACCAAGTCAGACCATAAGCACTCCCAACTCGATAATTTCTCCTTCCCATTCACCGAATCTTGATAGTTATGCGAACTCTTGGGAAGGCCCAGAAGGGTTAGAGCTACAAATTATTCTTCAGGGACATTAACACTAACCTTGCCAAGTTCATCATGACACTATGTAAACTTTCTCAGATACTGCAGAATTGTGTCATTCTTCTGCATCTTGATAGTTTGAAGTTTGTCCTTGTGTGCCAGCATAATATGGTCACTACTATTCTTGAAAAATTTTGTAAGTGCTTTCCACATCACGAACAAAGTTTCTTTTTCATGGAGATTCGAGACAATATGATATCGTACTCCCTCCAAGATGATTCTCCTTGCCTTGGCTACATATTTCTTCCACTAAGAAAGGTTTTGAGCATCAAATGCTTGGGGTTTTGCAACATCTATCTCGATGTATTCTAGTAGCCCATTGTCATCCATTACTACCTCCATGCGGTCCTTCCATGCAACAAAATTTGAGGTGCCTTCCAAGGCATACTCTAGCCTTAGTCCATTGAAATCCATCTTCTCAATCCTGAAGAAAACCCGCAACACTAATCTCCAAATTTGAACCTATGAGACCCAACGTCAAATTTCCTGTTCTATTGTGAATTCAGCTCTGATACCATGTAGAAATTAATGTGTAGATTTGAAACTGCTCATGAAATTTACTAAATCACAAGACTCAAAGCTACTCTATTGATCTGTGGAAGTTAATTCACCATCTAGAACACAAATCATAGACATGCAAAAGGAAACATCACACATGAAAAAATATTTATCTAGGGGAAAGAAATTTCTCAAAAACCCTTCCTATATGTATTTCATTAATCAGATAATAGAGATAAAATACATATGTTTACTCAAGCTTGAGTACACCCTGCAAGTATATAGTCTATCCCTCTGCTTGACTAACTGACTCTGACCAACACATCCAATTTTCAAGCCCTCTAAGCTCCTATTCCTTGTGCTATGCCTTGAGGAATTATGCCCATATTAATTAGGAAATTTTCTCATCTGGATTGCACAATTCCTTTATGTACTTCCTCTGACTACATGCACCACCTACACACATTAGAATAGTCTACAACTGATAGTACATTACCTTGGAATTTCCATCTCAACTGGGTAACTCGATTCTCTCCATGCATGAGTTAATTTAGGCTGATTGATCAGTTAATTGGTTGATCACTGAGTGTGGTTGAAGTTCCACTTCCACAACTTGACCTTCCACTAGTTCCTCCAAAAATTAGAACTAGTTTAACTGACCATAACTCAATTTAACTTAATTAAATTGCTACAACTGAAATTAACTCAACCTAGGCTCCTAAAATTTAGGAATCATTGTACACAACTGAACTTCATGCCCTTAAATTGAATTAACTGTGCTAGACTCCTATTTTTGAGGAATCAACTCAAGCAAACTGAACTTCAACTCATTAAATCGAATTGGATGTTCTTAATTGAGTGACAAGAGCCATGTCACCTTAGTTAACTCCTCTAATTTGTCTGTTTATGTGGAATTTTGAATTTCCTCAATTTGATTAAGGAAAAATTAAAATTGAGATTTTCTTGCTACATTTTCAACATAATTTAGACAATATACTTATAGTTACTTCAAGAACTAACCTAATAGGTATAGTGTCTACCTTTTCTTCTTGAAAATTCTTGTTCAAATTGTTCAATTCACACAACATATCAACAAGCATATGAAAATAACATTGAATTGAGTAAATTCATGTCTTATCATACCGTGATGATGTTTTCCTTTCATTTTTTGTAAAATTAAAATTCATGACACAAGATTTATAAGCCCCATAATAACTTCTCCCTTGAATAACCATACCACTGAGTGTGTTTGTAAAACATCTAGAACACCAATTTGCACAACTTTAAGAAAATAACCAAGTTCATTACTTCTCTTTCGTGATTTTTGAACCCATAAATACACTTTGTTTGAAATGTTTTCAACATATAATAGGTAGGGTACTTTCTTAAAATCATCCATAGACCTATGATGAACTACACAATAAACTACAATAAGGTTTGGAACACATTTTTTGAAAAATAAAACAAAACCATTTTCATGTCCAATCATTGTTAAAATTCTATCCGTAGAAACAACTATCATTCTATATCTTCAAGGCCTCTAACTTTTATTAATTGATTGGTATTATGTAATTCATTTTTTATTTCCCATCTATTGCATCTTTTAGCTTCATCATTGTGAGATAGGTGCCCCAGGACCCTTTGAAATCTAAATAGGTTACATAAACAACAAGGTATTTCTCAAAGCTTGGATTAGCTTTTTTATCAACTATTAATGAAAAGAAAAGACTTGTCAATATATTTGTAATTTGAATCTACTCAAGATTTCTTGATATGCAATATATAAATCATTTGTAGACTAACAATTTATGCATTGAAGAGTAATCTTTAAATTTTGGCATATATGGTGCTTTTGCATCCATGAAACTTTTGCAAGGTTTTTCATACTTTTATAAAGATAAATCTTCTTGGTAGAAATAACACTATATTTTCATCATAGTAGCCATACTTATTTGTAGCTTCCATCTGTCTAACATGATTTGAAATTGGCTTCATATTTACGTAATTCACTAATCCATCTTGCCTTAGCATCTTCATGTAACATATGAATTTCATGAATAACAAGAAGATTATGTCGTAATATGGTACAACCATTCCCTAAACCCCATGGTTCACCCATCTTATACCTTTTACGATAACTACATTTCATAATAATTATACCAACATGCTCGGTATAATTCAATCAATTAAACTTATCTCATCATTCCATATAAATTTTTCTCTATTTTTGTATTTTCATTTTAGCCTCGTTTTCAACTTTGTTTATTTCTTTATTTAAATCTTCATTAGAAAAAATTCTAATAATTTCATGTCTTTGTTGTTCTAATAAAATACAATGAAATTTGTGTTTTTTCTATGCATTTTTATTTTTATTTACTTTCATTATGGAAATTATAGAAAATTATATTTTAGATACATGACAATCATGTATTCATCATTGTTGCAAAAGCCTAGATTTTATAACATCATTTATATCTAAGACCAAATAAAATAGAGTCCAAATGATTATCTTCAATTGGACTCTATTTAAAAGAGTAATTGATATATAGACCATAGAGCCTCTAAATGTAAAAGAATTCAAAATTAAATTTGCAATTTGTTGGTACTTCAATATACCTGTTATATCGACTAATCACTTAATGGATGGATATTTTATCCATATACATGTTGTGAGAGCATTTGGGCAACAAGGAATAGACTTTTTGCCTTGCTTTGATGACTTTGAAAATTTACTCCAACCATTTGAAATTTAACACCTCACACATTCATAGGCACAATATTTTTGACAACAAATTGATGAAGTACATTTCTGCACCAAGCCTCTAAAAGACTGCATGTCATTCTACATCACATTTGTTGGCATTAAACTGTGGAAGTTGCCAAAATTTATTTGCTGAAAATTATGTAACAAAAAGCAAAAGATAGACACAAATAATTAATTGGTATAACAAAATGTTTTATTTATCAACTTTCTTATAATATTTAATAGAAGCGTGGTATTTATTATTTTTTTCAATTAAATTTTAAATTTTAATAGATATTTATGTTCAATATGGCTAAATAATACTATTTAATATGAGATATTACATGAAATTAAGATGTTTAAACAACTTGCCTATAGTATCAACATATAACTACTACAAACTATGCAAAAAAGCAAATGTCGAGATAAGTAGAAATACTAATAAAAATAGAGAATGATCTATAATTGAAAACTTGAAGATTTGAACAAATTGCAAGTGAAATTTTTATATGTGTTTTGGGTAATGGATCAAGTTACTAAACACATAAAAAAGTGATTTTTAAACTTAATTAATAGCTAAAACATAGAAAAAATACCATATCAGAAACACATGACGATAAACATGATCAAGGAGTTCACTCCTCTCCTGGGCTACATCTCTTGGTCCATCATCTAATGTAGGGCTTCTTTCATCAAGTGCTCAAATTTGCGTTTTTATAGATTTACAATGCTCAAAATTCCAAAACAATGTCTCCAATGGATCCAAAATTGTCAAAAACCCCCATTTGGGTTCTTTATGCACCTCATTTGGCCAAAACTTAAGAAAGTTAAGCTTGTTACAAGTTTTTCCCAAATTCCATAGCTAACCATCCTCCAATTCGACCAACACCTGGTTTGAGTGCCCCAAACTCAGAACCGACGTGCAAACCTGACCTACAATCCAGCTCGATGACAAAATTTTCAGACAGTTAAATTGTCCACTAACACCCTATTTCCAAAACTTAAGGTTGCATGGGGCCATGTGCCCAGGGGACGGGCTAACTAGCCGCCCCCCCGCCGGCCAGGCCCCCAACGACCAAGTACATGGTCACATCTCCGCCCATAGAACTCACCTGGAGCCAATTTTTATGTGCAATCCTTTCTTGTTGGCGACATGGTCACATAATGGCCATATGACCAAGGGCTGGCCCCCTATTCAAAAATTCGTCGATGGTCGTTTGCATGGGCTCCAGTTGAGGTTTTGTGGTGGCACTGGGATTGTGGGACGGGGCTAAGCCCTAGTCCTAGGTCCCCTCCACCATGATCTTGTGGTGTGGGGTGTGGTCGTGGGCTAGGGCTTAGCCCTGGCCCCTTCTCCCCTTTACCAATGCACATAAACATAAATAGAACCCAAGTGTTATATGGGTTAAGAAATAAAGTGTGGCGTGATGGTTGAGGCCCATGGTTGCTTGGAAGAGGTCAATGGTTTGATTCATGTGGGATGCTTCAACCCTCACCCAAAATTTTATTGTGTAGTTCGAAGGCCACGTTGCAGCCAGACATTGGCCCACGTGGCCCTCCATCATTGGACCACATCAAGGAACCTGTGACCAATAAAATTGCATCATCCATGGACCAAAAAAGGAGACACTTGTCAACAAATCATTAGCCAATAAAATAAATAGCCATGTGCCTAGTCATCTACCTAGTCAGTGTAAAGATTACTAGCTGGGCGTACCTGCAACCTAATTACAAAAATTTTAGTTGTTTGGCAATTCGATCAGAACATGACATCGAGATCATACAATATCGGTTTTGAGTGAAACAAGTTGTGTTTGATTTAGGTTATCGAGATCTACACACTAGTATAGGTTTCGATCTCTTTCGAACACTTCGAATTTTGAGGACTAACTAATCCCTTGGATCACTCCTCCCCATTGGAAGCTTTTGGACCTCCAAAAGCTCATTTTCAGTCAACAAATAGATGAGAATACAGTTCCCACACCCTTCCAACCTCAACCCATTTGGATTTGTCTATTTTTATCGCTTTGAGCTCCTCCTGAACATACTTCACTTTTGAAGTCTTTGTCTTTTTTCCAATAGGACCTTGCTGCAATTCTTCAAGATGCTTAGAAGAGAAAACTTTTGTTAAAAAAATTTGAACATTCTCTCCCTAGCCTTAAATCAAAGAAGACTTATTCAATTTCAAGTTCACTTCATCTTGAACATTGGAGTCATAATGATTCTTAGCATGTCTATCCTTCCACTTGGCTTGACTCTTCAACAAATGTGAATGCCATCGCCATAAAATATCCCTCTTCAAGGCCAAAATGTTATGAAACCCACAAGAAGATATTTTAGAACCAACGTCCTCTTTGTCAAATAGTGTAACAACCCTCGTGAAAAGTTCATGTAATAAAAGTTAATAAAGGAAAAATAAAACCACGGTTAAGGGACACTTATTCCAAGCTGAATGTTGGGCAAAGATATCCTAGTGGGCATCACTAGATGTGTGTTTTAGCTAAGGAAAATTGGAAAAGGTATTAAAAGGAAAAAAGACATTTTTGACACATTATATTTATGAAAATAAAAGAAATTAGGAGAAAAGTAAGGTGAAAGGTTTGTTGAGTGTGTGTTATATTCTTTCCATACTACCCTGTTTGGGGGTATGCAGGGGGGTGGTAGCCCCCTTGCATGGGGTCCGGGGCAGCACCCCGGGAAATTTTTTTGGACCTTATATTAGGTGGGCAGACCTAGCTATGGTTTTGTGCATGGATTTCGCGCATGGTTTTGGGCATGATGGTTTTATGTCCATGTTATTTTGTAGATCTGGTCAACGGAACTATGATTATGTTCTAATCCAGGGTTAATGGATTGGGGTTTATGGATGCTTCAACATGTGTGTATATGTATTGTAACATTGAAAGGAACACAATGAAAAATCAATCTAGTAGTCCCGGTTTTGGGATCCAGGGGAAAATCTATGTGAATATCTGTTTTATGTTTTATGCTTTCGCCATTGTTTGTTTTCTGTTTTTTTTAGAATTCGTATGAAGATAATTTATGTACGGGGTTAAAACCTACATTTGGTATCAGAGTTGTTTTGGCTTCAAGGGGACACCTTTGTTGCTAAGGGATTTTTCTCGGGCCTGTGGTAGACCCTATTTAGTGGGAGATCTGCGGGATCAATTCTTGTGGTGAAAGAATATGGCGAGAAGTGGAAAGATAGAGATCGAGAAATTTAATGGTCAGAGTTTTGAGTTGTGGAAACTCAAGATGGAGGATCTATTGGTGGATAAAGATCAGTAGATCGCGGTAGATCTTGGTACTAAACCAACAACAATGTCAGTTGAAGACTGGGTGAAGTTGGATCGAAAGACAAAGAGCACAATACGATTGTGTGTCTCAGATTTAGTACTGCTGAATGTATCAAGGGAAGATTTAGTGAAGGATTTGTGGGACAAGTTAGGTGTTGACATTATGATACAAGTGTTGTCCTTGATGGCAACTCACTCACAGGTCAGTTCAGTTTTGATGAAAGGAAACTCACAGTGTAACAAGTCTATTTAGATGTAACAGGGCATTGGTACAAAAGAACAGGTAGATGGATCTAAGGTTTACTGATAAAAATAAATAAGTTGAAGGAAAAGGAGAGTGTAAAATAGTTTAAGATGTGTACGCTGGTCCACTTAGTCAAAATAAGGTATACACACTGATTCACAGAACAAAAAGAGGGTATAAATATACATGCACTTTCATAAGAAGAAAAGTGAATATATGTTGGAAAATCAAGGAGATTCAAGAGTAAACAATAGCAGGGGGTCAATACTATGGTATTAGTCCACAATATTGAATGGAGTAATGACTATTTGATCCCATCCAAGAATACCACAGGTCCTAAGTGGTTTTTAGTTCGAGGTATTGTGAAAGGCCTAAAACTATATAAGGAGGAGAAGATCATAAGGCCAGGGTGTGCATGTAAAAGGGTTTTCTCAGGAATACTTCTATCTGAAGTATATTTTATGTTACAGGGGCTATGTTTGTGATTTGAGCTGAAATATTATGTGCACATTGAATTCAATGTTGGATCAGGATCATGAGACCTGAAATGACTTATCATCGAATGATATGATATTGGTTGGGCTAGATTTGATTGTGTACACCTGTTTTATTCTTTAAATTTCATGATCTAGTTTTGTCTGAAGTCTAGAATAGAAAAAAAGTGCAGATCTATACGCTGTTTTGTCTCAATAAAAGTGTGTACATACACAAGTTCTACTCTTCCAAGTAGCGTATACAAAAGAAAAACCTATTCTTCAGATCTGACTGATCTATCTGATCAGTTCTATTGTTACTGATGTCTGTCAATGAAGTCTTCTTATATCTAAATGTAAAATTGAATGCATAAGGAGTTTGGTGTCTGATTGATTGATTTTCTAAGTAAGAAGGGTTATCTCTGCTACTGCTTGTGTAAAGCTCTGTAAATTGACAGTAGATGTTCAATACATTGTTCGTTGGTACAGACTTGATTCAGAAGTTTTATGTTTCAATATTTTTTAGGGTATACACAAGTTTGGTTAAAGGAAGTAGTGTATACATGCATGTTCAGTTCAACAAAGTAGCGTATACATTTTGATGCATGAATTTTTAGGTTACAGCCGGTTCTGAATGATGATGTAGGTTCCTGGGTTCAGCATAGTGTTCTGCTGACAGTAATCTGATTGTTTAGATTAACTGATTGTTGGTTTATGCAGTTTGAGTTTCAAAGTTTTTGATGGGTTTAGTATGAAAATTTGATGAAACGAGGCCTTCATTTGTATTGTTGTGTACCAGGAGCATCCAGTCTGAAAATTTATGAAACGTGGTCCTTGGAGGAAGAGAGAAGGTCATAGCCTTTTATAGGTTGGCGCCTACATACTAGTAAACACATTAGCTAATACAAGAGCTAGGGGGTTGTAGCTCCCTTCCAATAGAAGTTGGAAAACGAGAGAAGGTTGTAGCCTTCTGCAAGTGGGTGCCTGCATACTGGTATGAGTCTGCACCAATACAAGATTGTAAACATATTTTATTAATATTAACAAAAGACAAAGATGATAGCAGTATGTGGTTTTTCTCCCACATTGGGTTTCCATATTAAATATTGGTGTTCATGTGTGTTTCTTATGTGTGATGGTTTATTATGTTTTTACTGCACTGTTTAACAAGTTATTGATGCATTGATTAAGGTTGAACACATGATAAATTGACTAAATCATAAGTTATCCGGGTATACACTAGTTTCTCTAATCACAAGAGCGTGTACACACAAGTTCACTTCATAGAATTAGCATATAAAAATTTGTTTGGGAAATGAAAAATTATTGAACTGTAAATACTAATTCACCCCCCCCTTGATACTATTCCAACAATCGGTATCAGAGCAGGTCCTTTAGAAGAAGCTTGATCGCTTGAAGGAAGATCTTGCAAGATGAATAATCACGAAGGCATGGGATCTATTAGACCACCAATCTTCAATGGGAGAAATTTGGTATATTGGAAAATAAGAACCAGAGACTATCTTCAATTGCTTGGAGCTGATGTTTGGGAAATTGTGGAAGGAGTATATCAATTTCCAGCAGCAATACCTACAAACTCTGCATGTAAGAAGTTATATGAAACCAATGCCAAAGTTGTCAATACTTTATTGGGAAGTCTGTCAGAATCAGAATTTTTCAAAGTCATGAAACTCAAGACAACCAAAGAGATATGAGACAAAATCATTCAGAGCTATGAAGGAGACTCCCAGGTAAGACGTACTAAGCTTCAAAGTCTTAGAATTCAGTATAAAACTCTTAAGATGCATAGTGATGAGAGTATTGCTAGTTACTTTTTACATGTAGATGAGATTGTTAATTGTATGAAGAATCTAGGTGAAGAGATAAAGGAAGCTACTTTAGTTGAGAAATTTTTGTGATCTTTATCTTCTAAATTTGAGTCAAAAGTATCTTCCATAGAAGAAAAATGGGATCTTCAAACTATTACTATGACTCAACTCCATCGAATCTTAAATGCCTTTCAAATGAGGAAAGGAGGTCCATCATATATGAGAGAAGCCTCTTTTAAAGCTTCAGCAAAGGGAAAAAAAGAGGAAGATCACAATGAACCAGGATACATTTCAGAAGAAGAAGATGAGGTAAATTTTGTCAAGAAGCTTCAACGGGGTTCCGGAAGCTTCAGAGGTAAGCTACCATTCAAATGCTTTGCTTGTGGTAGAGTCGGCCATTATGCTACAAAATGTCCTCATAAATATAAATATGAAAAGGGAAAGGAATATGCAAAAGGAAATAGAAAACAGGTTGTCAATAGAAGGAGTTAATATACGCATGAAGATAGTGATGGTTTATCTAATAGTGATGAATATGAAACTGAACAAGATTATACACTTCTCATGGCCTATGACAATGATGATTTTTGGACGCCTTAGAAGAGGAATAATTTCTTGAAGAAATCACAAAACTCTAAATTTGTTTAGAAGAAAAGAATATGATCATAGATGTGTTGACACATCAACTCACTGAAAGATAAAAACATAATGAAAATCTAGAATGTGAAATTGTGGGTCTAAGAAAAGAACTTGAGAAGACAAAATCTCTTAACCTTAGATTTGCTAAAGGATCATAAAATTTAAATGAAATCATCAAAGTTCAACATTCTCCTCTTATAAATAAAGGCCTTGGATATACTGAAGAATCATCTCAATCACAGAAGCCGTCATCCTCCACCAGAAGCTATCTTGATGTAACAAAGACTAGTGAAAAATTTGTCAATTGTCAGCAAAGACCTAAAATTACTCATCAGGTAAATCATACTCAATTTACTGCAAGGATGAATATCAGTAGAAGCTTCAACCAACAGGTAAACAATTCCAAAAGATTCCATGATTGCAAAAACTTCTTTAATGGGCATTGTTTTTTATGCCATAACTTTGGGCATAAGGCTACTCAATGTGTTGCTTACAAAACCATCATGACTAGAGAAGCATGAAATCAAAGGAGTGTAACTGGAATCAAGAAAAGTTCCTATAATAACTTTTCTCCTCTCTAAGATGAAATAGAATGTTTGCTTTGTAACAACTTTGGTCATGAAGAATCTGAATGCAGGAGCAAATTTCGGCCAACACTTCAAAAAGAGCAATCATCATTAAATTCCAAGATATGGAGAAAGAAGGAATCTCAATCAGAAAGATGTGGCATAACTCTGTATCCAAAAGGACAAGAGAATCAATGGTATATTGACAGCAGATGCTCCAAACACATGACAGGTGATAAAGAGAAACTTCATTCTTATAATTCTTTAGAAAAGGAAAAGAATGTCTCATTTGGAAATGACACACCAGTTGTCATTAAAGGTAAAGGTTCTATTTTCTTGAAAGAAAAGGTTAACGCCGGAAATGTTATGTATGTAGATGGTTTAAAACATAGCCTGTTGAGTGTCAGTCAAGTGTGTGATCAAGGAAATGAAGTTGTTTTTCGATCAAACTGATGTGTGGTTCGTGAGCTTGATACAGGAAAGACTGTGATCAAAGGTACAAGAACTCCAAATAACTTATAGATACTCAAAGGAGGATAACAACAATGTTATTTAAGAAAAATAGATGAAAACTAGCTATGGCACAAAAGATTGGGACATCTAAGATTTTTTCAAATAAGAAAAGCATGTAGGCTCAAGGTAGTTCGTGATCTTCCAAATATCAGCATCCAAGAAAATACCATATGCAAACCATGTCAAGTTGGTAAGCAAACCAAAGTTTAATTCTGTGAAAAAGAAGGATCAACAAGTAAGCCTCTTGAACTCATCCATGCTTATTTATGTGGACCAACAAGGAAAAAGTCAACTTGTGGAGAAGAATACTTTACTTTATTTATTGATGATTTTTCCAGGATGTGTTGGATAGGTCTACTAAAGCATAAAGATGAAGCATTTGAAAAGTTTAAAGCCTTCAAAGCTTTAGTTGAAAATGAATCAAATCAAAAAATCAAATGTCTCAGATATGATCGAGGGGGAGAATTCATATCAGATGAATTCTTTGATTTTTGTGAACAACATGGAATAAAAAGGCAATTCTCCATCACAAGAACTCCTCAACAAAATGGAATAGTGGAAAGAATGAACATAATAGTTCAACAAATGGCTCGAGCTATGCTTGATGAATTTGGAACTCTTGCAAACTTTTGGGGTGAAGCTGCATTTTTTGTTGTGACTATTCTCAACAAAGCGAATGTTTAGGTAAATAGAAATCAAACTCCATATGAACTTTGGTATGGTAAGCCTCCTCTGTAAAACACTTTAGAGTTTTTGGAAGAAAATGTTTCATCAAAAGGACTAATGAAAAATTTGATAAGTTTGAACCCAAATCACACAAAGGAATTCTTCTTGGTTATTCATCCATAAGTAAAGGATACAAATGCTATATTAAAAGACCTCAAAAAATTGTTGAAAGCATTGATGTTGTAATTGATGAAGCACACAGAAATCCAAAACAAATGAAATCAACAAAGGAATATGACAATGAGGAATATGGGGAACACTTTCTCGCGTCAAATCTAAATGATATAGAAGAAGAAACCAATGAAGCACCAGAAGAAGAAACAACAGACAGGGAAAAGACTCCATCTAGGTACGTTCTGAGGAATCATCTAGAATCTCAAATTCTAGGAGAAAAAACGTCTGGAGTATAGACAAGAAGAACTCTTACAGGGACCTCAAGTTATCTAGCATTACTATCCTCCACAGAACCTTAGAATGTAAATGAAGCCTACAAAGATGAATGTTGGGTCAAGGCCATGGATGAAGAACTTGACAAATTTGAAAAGAATGATACTTGGGAATTAGTTCCTAGAACTCATGATAAAAATGTTATAGGAACAAAATGGATATTTAAGAATAAGCTGAATGAAAATGGAGAAGTTTTTAGAAATAAGGCAAGACTTGTTTGTAAAGGGTATGCTCAACAAGAAGGTATAGATTTCGAAGAAACTTTTACACCTGTTGTCAGACTTGAAGCCATAAGGATGTTTCTTGCTCTTTCTAGTTTTCGAAAATTCAAAGTATATCAAATGGATGTAAAATCAGCTTTTCTTAATGGAGATCTAGAAGAAGAAGCTTATATTGAACAACCAGAAGGATTCATTCTTGGAAATGATACAAAACTCATATACAAGCTCAAAAAGGCTCTCTATGGTCTAAAACAGGCTCCAAGGGATTGGTATTACCACCTTGACAAATATCAACAAAAACAAGGTTTCACAAAAGGTTCTGCAGATAGCAATTTATAAACAAAGATTGAAAATGATAAATTGTTAATTATTGTTGTTTATGTTGATGATATCATCTTTGGTAGCAATGAAGAATCCATGAGTCATAATTTTGCTTCGGTAATGCAACAAGAATTTGAAATGTCCTTACTTGGTGAACTTAGTTATTTTCTTGGTCTACAAGTACAACAATCAAAAGATGGTATTTTCCTTTCACAAACAAAATATCTCAAGCAAATCTTGAAGAAGTATGGAATGGAAGATTCTAAACCAGTATGTACTCCAATGGTAACAGGATGCAGTCTTGGTTCTAACGATGAATCACCAACAGTAAACCAACCAACATATAGATCTATGATCGAAAGTCTGTTCTATCTAACAGGTACCATACCTGATATCATGCATGCAGTAGGATTTGTTGGAAGGTTCTAAGCAAATCCAAAGGAATCACATCTTTAGGCAGTTAAGAGAAATTTCAAATATCTTCAAGGAACTCAAGACTTTGGACTATGGTATCCTAAAGATACAGATCTTTCTCTTCATGCATATACAGATGCATATTGGGCAGGAAATGTTGACAATCAAAAGAGCACTAGTGGAGTACATTCTATATGGGTTCACGGCTAGTGTCTTGGTTCAATAAGAAACAAATTTCAATTGCCTTATCTACCGCTGAAGTAGAATATGTGGCTGCTGCATCTTGCTGCACACAACTACTTTGGATGGTGAAAACATTGCAAGACATTCAAATCACATGTACTCCACCCATTTCCATTCTATGTGATAATACAAGCGGCATCAGTGTTTCGAAAAATCCTGTCATGCACTCCAAGACTAGGCACATACCCATTAAGTACCATTTTCGATGAGAACAAGTGCTTGAACAAAAGGCTAAGTTGGGGCATGTTCCCTCCAAAGAACAGGTTGCTGATATATTCACCAAACCGCTTCCCAGAGAAACTTTTGAATGTCTCAGACAAAATCTAGGAGTAGTTACTGCGTCATCCTGTTGTTAAATCCAGTTTTTAGAGGAAGGTTATTATACGTGGGTTTCATGAAGTATAGTCGCATATACACGTGGGTTTCATGAATTATAGTTGCGCATACACGTGGGTTTCATGAAGTATAGTCGCGTATACACGTGGGTTTCTGTGGTTGAAGTAGCGTATATATTTTTCTAACAGAAAAATAGTGGGTCAGACTCTGATATGGGTGCTCTATATGATATTGATGATTACAATCTCACAATATGCTTTTTTCATTGATTTTTATCTGACTAACAAAGATTCCTTGATGGATGATTTGTTGACTATGCATAGGTAGCACAGTTCTAGGGGGAGAATTAGCCTTCACATGCATTTTGCATTGTTGGCAATATGGTTGTTGAGTTCATCTATGGTTTCAGATATTTATATCGTTCGTTGCATAAGTCATGTAAAGATGTAGGGGGTGATATGACTCCTTCTATCATTGTCTATATTTGAATGAGTCTTATTGGACATCTGATGTAATTTGTTTCCCCACTATGCCTGGGATGGATGATGTAATAATTGTTGTATTTCTGTCATGTATAAATAGTTAGTATATCCCGACTTGGTTGGGTGGATCAAATGTGGTGTATCCCACTTGGTTGGGTGATTGATGTATGTATAAGTCATTGGTCTTAGGGAGTTCATGTTAGCCTTGTTGGCACTTGGCCCAAAAAATGGATCCAAAACACTCCTTAAGTCTTCAACAGTTGATTGAGATCCTCCCAAGATCGAAACAATCATATGCCAAAAGCCCTTAGAAGGGTGGAAATACGCTATCGGGAGGCTAAAATACTCCAAAACAGTGAAAAAACAGAGTATTGCAGCCGCGGACAGAGCAATGCACAACTGCCGCTAGATCTGGCCGATCAATGGCCCAGATCTAACCGGCTAAATTGCAATCAGCCAAGCTGTAGGGACAGTTAATCGACGAGTCACATCGGCAGTCGTGGCGGTGGAGAGCATAATCTATAAAGCCTCGGTGTTGAGAAATCAATGATTGCGATCGGATCACATCACTACATCACAACGGAACATTACCAAGGGTCGGGGGGCCCACATCGCATCACAGGTTCGCAATCGGTAGAAACATACACCGTGTTATATGAAGACCATTGGCTAGTGCAATATGTGATTGCAATGATATCGCATCGGAATATTGTGAAGGAGCAGGGCCTCTATACAAGAGCTAATGCCGATTATAATGAGTCCTGGACCCGAAAGGGTTCAGGAATGAAATCCATAAGATTTGAAGTCTGGAGGGAGGCCAATTTTCATGTATTTCCCGTGTTTTTAAGTATTTCAAAATACAAGGGGAACAAAGGGACCAGGCCGGCTGCAATAGATGACAGTGACCCAGGGGGCAGAACCGATGAGAGAATAGGCCATGTTTAAGGAATTTTGAGGTCCGAAAAGAATAGAGAAGGGAAAGATTTACACAGTTGCAGCATTTTATGTATGAAATAGGAAACATTCATGGTTATCATTTGAAAGGGACTGTTGAAGGGATTTCATAGGTCCGATAGCCACTCCATTTGCAAGATCAGGTGGCCAACCATCCTTAGAATTGTTGTGCAGAAATGTTTACATGCCAGAAGAGGGATTCGGTCAGGACACAGCGGCCGGCGGACAAATTCCGGAAAAGGAAAGAGAGGGGCCACAACACGCTGCAACCCGAATCAAATGAGATCATGGGGCATCGACGATCCGGCCAGTGCAACAGCCATCTTAACAAACATTATGGGGCATCTCTAGCATGAGAGAGCTCCCGGGAATCACAACAAGCTACCCAAAATATATGAATATGGTTAGTCTTTTGTCAGAAGAAGAAACCTATGAATCATGCTGCCTATTGAGGGAATCAAATGGTTAAACAAGACAAAGGGATAGATTAAGACACCTGAAGCCTCAAAAGGCTTAGGACCATTGTAAATGAGCTATAAATAGCTGAAAACAAGATGAAATAAGGGTTCACCTTTTGGAGATTATTCCTCCTCTGTTCCTTCAAGCTTCTCATCTGCATTCTTTAGTAATACAAGCTTCTTTTGTTGTTATATGTTCAATGTTAATTTCTCTTCTGTTCTATGCTTGCACTTGAACAATTTGTTCAGGTTTTCTTTATGTTTAAGGCTAGATAACTGTCATATTATTTCTGCTTCAATATATTAGATTTGCAAGCTTCTTTGTTGCCTGTAGCTAGCCATCTATATGTGTTATTATATATGCATCTGCCAGTATAGTCAGTAAGTTCATTTGCTGCATGTAGCTAGCCATTCATATATGTTCATGTATGCAATCTACTAGTACTTTCAGTATTCTCCATCTATCCATTAAATCTACCAACTATTGAGCATTTGTGGTCTAAAGCCTTGTGTTATTTGGGGTGTTCATGCATGTATTGAGTGAGAATAGAGCCAAAATGGTTATCTAACTTGATCCAAACCATCATTTATTCCAATAGTTCAGAGAACAATATTGAAGATTACATGTTACCAGTCATCTCTGATTTACAACGTAAGAGAGTTTCCTGGAGTGCTAACATAATTGGTGCCGTTGTCAGGGAGAGGAAACTGAAGCTCAGATTCACTAGGAAATGACACAGACCCAGCTTTGATGATAAACAAAGTCTGGGCACATTTTTGGTTGTAATCATCTATCTGGCAACTCTACTGGAGGCTGAACCTCTTGGCAACTCCACTCCAAAGTTCTGGCTCAATTTGTGAGGCACACTCGGAGAAATCCTCAGAAATCACAAGTTGATCCAATACTTGACCCTGGAAATACCTTCAAAGAAAAAAGACATTGCAGAAAGGAGCATCAAGTTCAGGTAAACCTAAACAATGTTCTATATCTCTTCAAGAAAATCTTGCAATAGAATAAATACATGTTGAGAGTACAGATTCTAATACTAGCAGTGAAGAAAAAAAACTCAGAAATTCATAAAGCTCCTTATTCTTTGGTTTCTCCTTTTGTTGAAAGCCCAAAGGAAACCTCACCTCCTATCCATCATACTCCTTTAGTCTCATCAGTCACTTCTCAGCCCTCTGTCATTCAGATTTCCAATACCCTTTTAGCCACCACAGCTATGGCAAGTCCAAAGCACCTACCAAAATGGAAAGAATCATAGATGCTAGGTATGGAACTCTAATACTGCCCACTCATTTGAATGCTATACCTACTGGAGAATACCAGAAGTATATGCCTAAGTTCATCAGGACTGAGGGTGTTACTGCTAAAGAACATATTGAGTCATTTTATAGCTATGTTGATAATCTGGACATTAGTGAAGATGATGTGTGGATGAGAGTTTTTGTACAAAGCCTAGATGGGGAGGCTAGAAAATGGTTCAGAGAACTAGTCCCAATATCTATAGCAGATATTGAAGCCTTAGATGATGCATTCCTAAAACATTGGGGGGATAAGAAGGATCTCCTCTACTACCACACTGAGTCTGGGAACTTGAAGAGAGAAAATCGTGAACTGTTGTCCGATTTTAATAAGAGATTTAACCGCATGTACAACAAGATACCAGCTGAAGTAAAGCCCACTACTACCTCTACTAAACTCACCTATGCTAATGTTTTTGACTCTGAATTCTACCTACTATTGAGAGAGAGGTGATGTGCTACTTTGGCTGACATGCATGAGGTAGCCTTGGAAGTAGAATCAAATATCATGGTTGCAGAGAAGATCAAGGGGAATGTTGATAGAAGAAGACAAAGGGGCGAGTCTTCATCACCCTTTGACCCTAAGATAGCTAAAATGACCACAATGATCGAGTCATTAGCCTCTGAAATCTCCAAATTAAAGCTTGAGCAGTAGCCAGGGAAAGGAAGAATGCCTAATACCTTTGCCCATAGAAATCCAAACCCAAATCCATATAGAAGAAATAATGAATAGTTGCAGATTTTGCAACGAAACAAAGATGCAAATGAAGACCAAAGGGTGAAGGCTCCTTTTCAAAATGAAGTCCTAGAAGAAGGGAAGTTTGAAGAAGATGATGAGATCAATTGTCTGGAAGACAAGGGAAATGCTTCCTTTCTGACCTCAGCTGCCTATGAAAAGTCATTATGTAATGGCCAAATTAGCCAAGAATGGGATGATGAAGCTATCCTACAAACTGAAGATCAACGCAGATATAATCTGCGGTCAAAGATGAATAATGCCAAGGAAACTTCTGTTCAAAGAACTGATGCCCCTGCAGTACAGCAAGCTAATAAGCAGAAACAGCCGACAGTTGATCCCATCACCCTCAAAGCTCCAGCTCATGAGGTAAGTGGCCTTGACAAGTCTCCTTCTCCTTTCAGTTTTCAATTAGAAATTTAGAAGCTAAGAATATCGATGCCTCTGATTGAATTAGTGAAAAATGAGTCCTTCAAAAGATCCATCCTCGAGGCTCTCGAGCCTAAAGCCATCCAAGCCTCCAATGATTGTGTAAATTTGCAAGATGACAAGCCAGCTGTTATTCTGAGCCCAATGATTGAGAATGGTGAGGACATCTCCCCATCATTCTATGTTTCTCTGACTATTCATGATAAAATCCTTCACAACTGCCTTTTGGACACTGGAGCCAACTATAACCTAATGCCTAAGGCTGTTATGGATGAGCTGGGTCTAGACATTACCAAGCCTTATCATGACCTATTCTCTTTTGACTCTAGAAAATTGAAATGTCTAGGATTAATCAAGGACCTAGCCATCACTTTGTCTCAGCTGCCCATGAAAAGCATGATGATGGATATTGTGGTAGCAGATGTACCACCCAATTTTGGCATGTTACTTTCCAGAGGTTGGATCAAGAGACTAGGTGGATCATTACAAAATTATCTGTGCTATGCTACTGTCCAAGTTTTGGGAGGTGAAAGCAAGAGAGGCGCAATTGGCTTATATCATCAGTGATGAGAAGAACCCTAAGAATCATCCCATCTATGCTGTGGATACTGATTTTGGAGCATGTATTCTTCATATCGAAGAATCTCAATTGGCCTCCACATAGCTCAAGAAACCAGTTTGCCAGATCACGGAGGAAGGAAACCCACAGATTTGGGATATGTTCTTTGATGGGGCTTGCTCTAAAGAAGATGGAGGGGCAGGCGTAGTCCTTGTGTCCCCAACACAAGAATACATTCATTTGTCTTTCAAATTAACCTTTCAGGTCACAAACAACATAGTAGAGTATGAAGCTTTGATTCTGGGCTTAAGCGTCGCTAAAGAAACGGGTATTAAAGCCCTGCAAGTGTTTGGAGATGCAGACCTCATCATTCAACAGGTAAATGAAGCATTCCAAGCAAAGCATCCAAGGATGAAAGCATACCGAGATGAGGTATGGAGTCTCAAAGATTCTTTCAAAGATTTAAGCATTTCTTATATTCCAAGAATGAAGAACCAACTTGCCGACTTCCTTGATGTCTCTGCCAGCACGTTTGTTCCTCCTTTGCCTACTAAATTGACATATGAAGTTCAAGTAAAATACAGACCGTCCCTGCCAGACAATGTCAAATATTGGAGAGTTTTTGAAGATGATGAGGAAATCAACATGTTTTTACAAGTCATTGAGGAATTTGTTGAAACACACATCGACCAAGAAAATGAAAACATGGAAGAATTCGGCCAGTCCAAGCTAAAAAGTGGCCAAGAAAGCATCTTTTAGCTACCCAATAATCACATACCAGAGGGATTGGTGCCTCTAGAGAAGATTTTCGATCATAATGACATTCCCTACAAGCTGGCCAAAACAGAGAATGAGTTTGTTGTTTGTAAACATAATATAGGTAGCCCAGCCCATCCAAAATTATCAATCTGTCTACTCAATTGTCTTATGCCCAGAATTCCAAGTATTACACCCTCATGAAGAAATTCACTGATATTTTTGCCTGGGAATACAACGATCTTAAAACCTATGACCTAGACATTATTCAGCATAGGATCCCATTGGAAAAGAACACCACCCCTTTTAAGTAGAAATTAAGACCTGTCAGCCCTCTCTTACTGCCTTTGATCAAGAAAGAAATCAAGAAGCTGTTGGATGCAAAAATCATAATTCCCCTAAGGTATTCAAAGTGGATAGCCAACCTTGTGGTGGTAAGGAAGAAAAATTGAGAAATCAGGCTTTGCGTCGACTTCAGAAATCTGAACAAGTTCTCTAAAAAAGATAACTATCCCCTGCACAAGATGGAACACTTGCTGCAAAAAATTTTAGGGGCTAGAGTCATGTCTTTCTTAGATGGATTTTCAGGTTACAATCAGATTGTTGTACATCTTGAAAATCAGGAAAAGACCGCCTTCACTACTCCTTGGGGTACTTTCATGTACTCCAAGATGCCTTTCGGACTGATGAATGTTGGGGTCACGTTTCAGAGGGCCATAGACATAGCCTTTGTGGGAGAGAAGGACAAGTTTTTCCTTATTTATCTTGATGACATAACAGTCTTCTCCAAAAGCCACAAAGACCATTTACAACATTTGAAGAATGTCTTCCTAAAGTGCAGACAGTACAGAATCTCAGTAGACCCAAAGAAGTCACATTTTTCTCTAGAAGAAGGCAAACTTCTGGGACATATTGTTTCTGCTGAAGGTGTGAAGATTGATCCAGCAAGGGTTCAAGCCATTCAGACACTGTCCATCCCAAGGTCGAAAAGGGGCATCCAATCCTTCCTGGGTAAGATCAACTTTGTAAGGAGGTTCATTCCAAACTTTGCAGAGTTAGTAAAGCACATCACTTCCATGCTAAAGAAAGGATCAGAGATAAAATGGATGGCTGCTTTAAGAAGTTATTTTGAAGCCATCAAGCAATCTAACATGGAAGCTCCCACTCTAATTAGCCCAGATTACACTAAGGAGTTTTGTATCTTCTCTTTTGCCTCTTATGATACACTGGAAGCAGTTTTGTTGCAGAAAAATGATGAAGGCATAGAGCACCCCGCAACCTTTTTCAACAAAACTCTAAGGGATGTTGAACTAAGGTATGACCTTATTGAGAAGCAAGCTTATGCTCTCATAAAATCTTTGAAAGCATTCAGGATTTATATTCTGCATTCCAAAGTAATTTCATATGTTCCCTCAGCCTCAGTGAAAGATGTCTTAACTCAGCCAAATATTGATGGAAAGAGGGCAAAATGGATTACAAAATTCATAGAATTCGACATAGAGGTGAAGCCCACTAAGCTTGTCAAAGGCCAGGGCTTGGCTAAGCTCATGGCCAAAGAAAATTTCAGCTTGTTAGACTTAAATTGCATGGGTCTAAATTCAGATGATGAGCAAACAAAGGGAGCATTAGAAGAGCAAAAGCAGAATCAGTCCTGGGGCTAAAAATCTAGCCACATACGAATGGTATTCCAACATAGTTCATTTCTTGCAGAAGCTGGAAGTTCCTCTAGGGCTTAGTTCATGTCAAGCTCGTACCACTAGACTCAAATCAGCCAAATTCTACATTGAAAAAAATATGCTTTACTAGAAAGACCCATCAGGAATCCTCTTGAGGTGTCTAGATAAAGAACAATTTGTAGAGGTCATACACCAATTCCATTCTAGCATCTGTGGTGGGCATCATTATTGGAAAACCACAGCTCACAAAATCTTGAGGGCTAGGTATTATTGGCCTACGTTGTTCTCTAATGTGTTTTCTTTTGTAAAAGCTTGTGACAAGTGCCAGAGGTTTGCATGAAGACAGCAACTAAAATCTCTGCCTTTGAAGACAATACATGTCAATGGTCCCTTCCAACAGTGGGGCTTGGAATTTATAGGTGAGATTAACCCACATTCCACTGGCCAACACAAATGGATCTTAGTAGCCACTGATTATTTCACCAAGTGGATTGAGGCTATACCCACTAAGAGTGCCAATCATCAAGTTGTCATAAAGTTCTTGAATGAGAATATTTTCACTAGATTTGGTTGCCCAATCAAACTAGTCACAGATACTGCAAAAACTTTTAAGGCAAAAGAATGAATGGACATGAATGAATCCATGGGCATTCAAGTGGTGCATTCTACCTCATATTACCCTCAAGGCAATGGCATAGCAGAATCATCTAACAAGAGTCTGGTAAGGATAATAAAAAAACTGTGAGAAGACAACAAAAAGAGTTGGGATTCCAAGTTGAAGTTTGCGCTATGGGCTGACAGAGTGTCCATCAAAAAGTCCATAGGGAAATCTCCATTTAAACTGGTTTATGGCATTGATGATGTTTTCCCTATCCAGTTGATCCTCCATGTGGCTAAGTTCTTGCAAGAAGAAAAAGATGAAGAAAATGACATGGTAAGAAGAATGAATAACCTAGTTGAACTACAGCAGATCAGAGAGTAGCTGGTTGAGAAGTCACAAGTCCATCAGAAGAAAATCAAAGAAACCTTTGACAGGAAGGCAAAAGTGGACAATTTCCAAGCTGGTGATTGGGTGCTCAAATGGGATGCATTGAAGGAAAAGAAAGGTAACCATGGCAAGTTTGACCCCTTATGGACAGGTTCTTTTATCATCGCTCAAGTTTAGCACAACAATACATTCATCCTGCACAATATGGAAGGAGGAGACACATTTGGTAGCCCAAGAAACGGGCGGTTCCTAAAACTCTATTTCATTTAAGGCCTTAAAACCTTATTATTGTACATGTGTTTTTCTTTCAGTTTTTATGTTTATGCTAAAAAGACTCCATGCTGATCCGGATTTAGACAGGAACACAACAAATTACAGAGATAATCATATACACAAAGATGCAGCGGAAATAATACTTCATTTCATTAATGGAAAATACTGAACATGCTTACAATCAGAAATGGAAATAAACTAGCTAGGGCGATGGTAGCTTATCTCTGAGAAGAGATGTGATGGCTACATGCCTCTGAACTGTGTTACAATGAGGCTCCAAGGCCTATTTATTGTTGAGAAACAATGAAAAAAAACCCTTCACATTCCAAAACCTAACCCTAGGAGATGAAACGCCAAACTGTGGGCCCCGTTTGGGGGTAAGTTGGTACATCAACTTCCCGGGGTCGTAACTTTAGCATATGATCTCCGTTTGACGCGTACAATAGCTCATTAGAAAGATCTATTCGAGCACTATCATTGTTGGAACGGCAACACTGTCCATGTTCCATGGACCCATGTTGCCCCTGGGATCCCAAAAAACGTCGTTTAGGGCCTCAAAACGGCTCCGGAAGTTCAGGACCCGAAAAACTGCTAAAAATAGTAAGTTGTGCTACAATTAAGGAAACTGAAAATGCTGAGAAAAACAATGGTGGGGGTCCAGGTGGACTTGGCAGGTGGCCACCAATATCCACCTGGATCATTCCTCCCCCCTTAGGAAGCAATGGTCCCCATTGCGTTGAGCTCTCCCATGAGATGAGGAAACTTCTGCTGAACCTGTTCCCTGGTGAACCACTTGCCCTGCTGAAGGAGTTGGCCTGCTTTGACA
>APFE030857756.1:95383-105577 GCA_000404065.3 Pinus taeda
TCAATGAGTGCATTAGAACATTATCAACCATATTATCAGTTAACAGATGCAGTAACATAGAGTAGATCATCACACATAAGGCACACACATGAACACCATGATATAAGGTGGAAACCCAATGATCAGATGTACTTCCCAACATCCTGTCGAAGATTCGGCCAATAGAAATAATTTTGCAGTACTGCCACTGTTTTCTCGACCCCGAAATGCCCAGCAGCCCAACTGTAGTGTGCTTCCTAGATCATCTTGGCACGCTCGCTTGAAGGAACACAAAGGTGACCGAGGTGGCATAATAGGGCATCCTGGAGGTGAAAATCTGCAACCTGCCGACCCTCCAAGAAGTTCAGGACCCGAAAACCTGCTAAAAATAGTAAGTTGTGCTACAATTAAGGAAACTGAAAATGTTGAGAAAGACAATGGTGGGGTCTAGCTGGAATTGGCAGGTGGCCACCAATATCCACCATAGGGAAATCTCCATTTAAACTGGTTTATGGCATTGATGATGTTTTCCCTATCCAGTTGATCCTCCATGTGGCTAAGTTCTTGCAAGAAGAAAAAGATGAAGAAAATGACATGGTAAGAAGAATGAATAACCTAGTTGAACTACAGCAGATCAGAGAGTAGCTGGTTGAGAAGTCACAAGTCCATCAGAAGAAAATCAAAGAAACCTTTGACAGGAAGGCAAAAGTGGACAATTTCCAAGCTGGTGATCTGGTGCTCAAATGGGATGCATTGAAGGAAAAGAAAGGTAACCATGGCAAGTTTGACCCCTTATGGACAGGTTCTTTTATCATCGCTCAAGTTTAGCACAACAATACATTCATCCTGCACAATATGGAAGGAGGAGACACATTTGGTAGCCCAATAAACGGGCGGTTCCTAAAACTCTATTTCATTTAAGGCCTTAAAACCTTATTATTGTACATGTGTTTTTCTTTCAGTTTTTATGTTTATGCTAAAAAGACTCCATGCCCAATGGAATGCTAGGGGGAAGATTTAATTTTGTTTTATAGGAAAGGCATTGCTCAGTGTTTCTTGAAACCTCACAGGGAGAATTTCATCCCCAGAAGGAGCCAGTGTTAGCCTTGTTGGCATTTGGCCCAAAAAATGGATCCAAAACACTCCTGAAGTCTTCAAGAGTTGATTATGATCCTCCCAAGATCAAAACAATCATATGCCAAAAGCCCTTAGAAGCGCGGAAATACACTATCGGGAGGCTAAAATACTCCAAAATAGTGAAAAAACAGAGTATTGCAAGTGTAAACAAAGCAACGCACAGTTGCCACTAGATCTGGCCAATCAACGGCCCAGATCTAATTGGCTAAATCGTAATCAGCCAAGCTGAAAGGACATTTAATCGACGAGTCACATCGGAAGTCGCGGCGGTGGAGAGCATAATCTATAAAGCCTCGACATTGAGCGATCAACAATTGTGATCGGATCGCATCGCTACATCGCAGCGGAACATTACCAAGGGTCGGGGGACCCACATTGCATTGTAGGTTCACAATCGACAGGAACATACACCGTGTTATATGAAGACCGTTGGCTAGTGCGATATGCAATTGCAATCAGATTGCATCGCAAGATCACATCGGAATATTGCGAAGGAGCAGGGCCTCTATACAAGTGGTAACGTCGATTGCGATGAGTCCTGGACTCGAAAGGGTTTGGGAATGAAATCCATAAGATTTGAAGTTCGGAGGGAGGCCAATTTTCATGTATTTCTCGTGTTTTTAAGTATTTCAAAATACGAGGGGAACAAAGGGACCAGGCCGGCTGCGATAGACGACAGCGACCCAGGGGGCGGAACCGATGAGAGAATAGGCCATGTTTAAGGAATTTTGAGGTCCGAAAAGAACAGAGAAGGGTAGGATTTACACAGTTGCAGCATTTTATGTATGAAATAGAAAACATTCATGGTTATCATTTGAAAGGGACTGTTGCAGGGATTTCATAGGTCCGATAGCCACTCCATTTGCAAGATCAGGTGGCCAACCATCCTTAGAAGCATTGTGCAGAAATGTTTACATGCCAGAAGAGGGATTCGGCTAGGATATAGTGGCCGATGGACAGATCCTAGAAAGGGAAAGAGAAGGGCCACAACACGCTGCAGGCCGAATCAAACGAGATCATGGAGCATCGATGGTCTGGCCAGTGCAACAACCATCTTAACAAACATTATGGGGCATCTCTGGCACAAGAGAGCTCTCAGGCATCATAGCAAGCTGCCCAAAATATCTGAATATGGTTAGTCTTCTGTCAGAAGAAGAAACCTATGAATCATGCTACCTATTGAGGGAATCAAATGGTTAAACAAGACAGAGGGATAGATTAAGACACCTAAAGCCTCAAAAGGCTAAGGACCATTGTAAATGAGCTGTAAATAGCTTAAAACAAGATGAAACAAGGGTTCAACTTTTGGAGATTCTTCCTCCTCTGTTACTTCAAGCTTCTAGTCTGCATTCTTTAGTAATACAAGCTTATTTTGCTATTATATGTTCAATGTCCATTTCTCTTCTATTCTATGCTTGCACTTGAACAATTTGTTCAAGTTTTCTTTGTGTTTAAGGCCAGATAACTGTCATCTTATCTCTGCTTCGATATATTAGATTTCAAGCTTCTTTGTTGTCTATATCTAGCCATCTATATGTGTTATTATATATGCATCTGCCAGTATAGTCAGTAAGTTCATTTACTGCCTGTAGCTAGCCATTCATATATGTTCATATATGCAATCTGCTGGTACTGTCAGTATTCTCCATCTATCCATTAAATCTACCAACTGCATTTGTGGTCTAAATCCTTGTGTTATTGGGAGTGTTCATGCATGTCTTGAGTGAGAATAGAGATGAAATGGTTATCTAACTTGTTCCAAACCCTCATTTATTCCAATAGTTCAGAGAACAATATTGAAGATTACATGTTACCAGGCATCTTTGATTTACAACCTAGGAGAGTTTCCTGGAGTGCTAACAGGTCATACTCACTTAATTGAGTTCTAGAGTCATGTTATTATTTTGAAACATATCTCTGCAGACTCTGCATGTACTCAGGGGGAGCATGGACATCATAATGTATATTAAAGAGGGATAGTAGGTTGGTCCGCCCTTTTCCCTTGATGTTAAAGGGGGAGAGTATTTTGGTGTTGGTGTTACATGTTATCTCTAATAGTGTCTATAGCTTGCAGTAATCACCACCATCATGGTTTTCATCAATTTGAAAGGGAGATTGTTGGCATTATGATACAAGTGTTTTCCTTGATGGAAACTCACTCACAAGTCAGTTCATTTTGATGAAAGGAAACTCACAGTGTAACAGGTCTATTCAGATGTAACAGGGCATTGGTATAGAAGAACAGGTAGATGGATCTAAGTTCTACTGCTTAGAATAAATAAGTTGAAGGAAAAAGTGGGTGTAAAGCAGTTTAAGATGTGTACACTGGTCCACTTAGTCAAAACAACGTATACAATCTGGTTCACAGAACAAAAAGAGCATATACGTATACACGCACTTTCACAAGAATAAAAGCGTGTATATGTTGGAAAATCAAGGAGATTCAAGAGTAAACAATATTAGGGGTCAATACCATGGTATTAGCCCACAATATTGAGCATAGTAATGACTATTTGATCCCGTCCAAGAATACCATGGGTCCTAAGTGGTTTTTGGTCTGAGGTATTGAGAAAGGCCTAAAACTATATAAGGAGGAGAAGATTCTAAGGCCAGGGTGTGAAAGTAAAAGGGTTTTCTCAGGAATACTTCTATCTAAAGTATATTTTATGTTGTAGGGGTTGTTTTTGTGATTTGATATGAAATATTATGTGCACCTTGAATTTAATGTTGGATCAGGATCATGAGACCTAAATTGACTTATCATTGAATGATGTGATATTGGTTGGGCTAGATCTCATTCTATACACCTGTTTTATTCTTTAAATGTCATGATCTGGGTTTTTCTGAAGTATGGAATAACATCAAAGTTATGAGTTAATATTTGCAGATCTATATGTTGGTTTGTCTCAGTAAAAGCGCATATACACGCAGGTTCTACTCTTCCAAGTAGCGTATACAAAAGAAAAGCCTATTCTTCATATCTGACTGATCTATTTGATCAGTTCTGTTGTTTTACTGTTGTCTGTCAGTGAATTCTTCTTAGATCTGAATGTAAAATTGAATGCATAAGGAGTTTGGTGTCTGATTGATTGATTGTCTAAGTAAGAAAGGATATCTCTACTACTGCCTGTGTAAAGCTCTGTAAATTGATAGTAAGTGTTCAGTATATTGCTGGTCAGTACAGACTTGATTCAGAAGTTTTATGTTTCAGTATTTTTGAGGATATACGCAAGTTTGGTTAAAGGAAGTAGCATATACACATAGGTTGGGTTCAGTAAAGTAGCATATACATTCTGATGCGTGATTTTTTTGGTTATAACTGGTTCTAAATGATGATGCAGGTTTCTAGGTTTAGCATAGTGTTTTGGGACAGTGATCAGATTGTTCATATTAACTGATTGTTGGTTGATGCGGTTTGAGTTTCAAAGTTTCTGATGGGTCCAGTATGAAAATTTGATGAAACGAGGCCTTCATTTTTATTGTTGTGTACCAGGAGTATCGAGTCTGAAAATTTGTGAAACATGATCCTTGGAGGAAGAGAGAAGGGCGTAGCTTCTATAGGTCGGTGCCTACGTACTAGTAAACACATTGGCTAGTACAAGAGCTAGAGGGGTGTAACTCCCTTCTAGTAGAAGCTGGAAAATGAGAGAAGGTTGTAGCCTTATGTAGGTGGGTGCCTGCATACTAGTATGAATCTGCACTAGTACAAGTGGGTTTTCTCCCGCATTGAGTTTCCACCTTAAATCTTGGTGTTCATGCGTGATGGTTTGTTATGTTTTTACTGCACCGTTTAACAAGTTACTGATGCACTGATTAAGGTTCAGCACATGATAAGTTGACTAAATCATAAGTTCTCTGGGTATATGCTGGTTTCTCTAATCACAGTAGCGTGTACACACAAGTTCACTTCACAGAAGTAGCGTATATAATCTATTTGGGAAATGAAAAATTATTGAACTGTAAATATTGATTCAACCCCCCTCTCAATATTATTTCCAACATTAGGGACTTTGTACCAATCTAATTCTCTCATGAATAAACTCTTCCTATTGAAAAAGTTGTATAACCTGAGGATGAAAGATGGAGACTTGATGACAGAGCATCTGAATGCCTTTAATACTGTGGTAAGGCAGTTATTATCTATTGATATTGAAATTGCAAATGAAGATAAGTGCATCAATTTGTTGTGTTCTCTACCAGATTCGTGGGATAATCTGGTTGTTGCAATAGATAGCAATGCAACTGCATTGCAGTTTGATGAAATAGTCTCATCCTTGATGTCAGAGGAGATGAGACGAGAAAATATGGAGGGCTAGAATGGTGATGCCTTGTCTATACAAGGATGGTCCCAGAAAATAAACAAAAACAAGTCCTCAAGTAGGGGATCTAAATCTAGAGGGAGATCTAAATCTCCAAGAAAGCATGTAAAGGTGTGCTGGAAATGTGGAAAGGAAGGGAACTTCAAAAGGGACTGTAAATATAAAGCTCATGAGAAAGGAAAGGGACTAATGATGCTCCTTCTGTAGAGGAAAAACCCACCTTAAATGAAGGTGGGGATGTGTAATTGAATTCTTTAAATACACATGTAGATCATGAGGCATGGTTGATTCAATGAGGTGCATCCTTTCACTTCACTCCCCATAGAGAGTGGTTCTGCAAGTATGAGAAATATGATGGTGGTGATGTCTTCTTAGGGAATGAAAGGAAGGCTAGAATCATTGGTCGTGAAACACTTCCAGGTGTTCTGCATATTCCTTCATTGGTCAAAAATCTGATTTTTGTAAGTAAGTTGGATGATGCAGGTGTAAAAACAGTTTTCGAGAAAGATACTTGCAATATGGTTCGGGGAGCACTGGTATTGATGCAGGGAGTTTAGATTTGAACTCTGTACAAGCTTTAAGGTAACACTATTATTGATGGGTGAAACAGTTTCGTGGTTCCTGAAAGTGGAGCAGAAAATCTAGTGGTCTCTGGAGAAAAGACCATGCTATTACATCAAAGGCTTGGACATATTGGAGAGAAGGGCCTTCGAATACTTCATGGTAATTGTATGATAGAATGTATGTCTAATGTCTCTCTGGATTTTGATTTCTGTGAAAATTGTGTATATGGGAAGAAAAATCGTGTGAGTTTCCCCTCTGGTGCTACGAGGGCAAAACAAATATTAGAGCTTATGTGAAGTCATGTGTTTGGACCTGTGTCAGTTCCATCACTGGGTAAGTCTATGTACTATGCATCATTTATAGATGACTTATCAAGGAATACATGGATATATTTCCTCAGGAATAAATCTAAAGTCTTTGACAGGTTTAAGGAATTTAAGGTTCTAGTGGAAAACCAAATAGAGAAGAAGATAAAGGTGCTGAGGATAGATAATGGTGCAGATTTTTGCAAGAAGGAATTTGAAGAGTTATGTAAGAAGTGTGGTATAGCACAAAAAAATACTACTCTATACACACCTTAGCAAAATGGAGTTGCAGAAAGAATGAGCAACACGATGATGGAAAAGGAAAGAAGCATGCTCAGTGGTGCGGGTTAGGACAAGAATTCTGGGCAGAGGTGGTGGAGATTACATGTTATCTAGTCAACAGATCACCTTCATTAGTATTCGAGGATACGACTCCACAAGAGGTATGGACTAGTAAGAAACCTTCTCTTTCACATATGAGGGTATTTGGATGTGATGCATATGCACATGTTCCAAAGGAGAAAAGAACAAATTTGGATAGTAAATTTGAAAGGTGCATCTTTATTAGGTATAAGGATGGTTTAAAAGGTTATAAGCTTTGGAACCCAAAAAAAAGGAAGGTTGTGTACAACTGAGATGTGGTGTTTAGAGAGGTGAAAGATGTTATTAAACATGAAGTCCTACCAAAGGAATTTGAGAAGATAGAGTTTGAGCTAAAGGAGGAAGAATCATACTCTACAGTAGAAGAGGAATCAGAAGATGAAGAGCCACAAACTCTAGCTGTGAGAAGATCAGTTCGAGAAAGAAGGCAACTAGAAAGGTATAGTCCATTTGCTTTTTGTTCAAATTTTGCTTTATGTATTATTGATGTTGATCCCAGAACTGTGAGGGAAGCAGTATATTCAGAGGATGGAAAACTCTGGAAAGAGGGCATGGTTGATGAAATGGCATCTTTACACAATAGTAAGGCTTGGGATCTGGTTGAGTTGTCGGTTGGAAGGAAACCAATTGGCAGAAAATGGGTGTTTAAGAAGAAAATGAATGCAGAAGGAAAGGTGGAGAAATACAAAGCTCAATTGGTAGAAAAAGGTTATTCCCAGGTGCTGGGAATTGATTTTGGTGATATTTTTTCTCCTGTTGTCAAGGTAGCTTCTATTAGATTACTTTTAACTATTACTGCTGCTTTTAATTTTGAAGTAGGATGTTAAGACAACATTTCTTCACGAGGATCTAGAAGAAGAGATCTACATGAAGCAATATGAAGGCTTTGCGGTGAAGGGTAAGAAAGAATTGGTATGCAAGTTAAAAAAGTCTTTGTATGGGTTAAAACAATCACCAAGGATGTGGTATCAAAAATTTTATAGATTTACACGGGTACTTGGCTTCACTAGAAGCAAAGCAGATCACTGTCTATTTTAAATTAATTGGTGACCGTGTTATTTATCTGGTCTTGTATGTGGATGATATGTTGCTAGTTGGAAATAACAAAGAAATTATCCAAGACTTGAAGATCTAATTTTCCTCCAAATTTGACATGGAAGATCTTGGTGCTCCAAACTATATTTTTGAGAATAGAAATTAAACAAGATCAGACAAAGAGGAAGCTTTTGTTAAACTAGAGGAAGTATGTCGAGGCAATACTATAGAGGTTTAATATGTAGGATAGTAAGCCGGTGAAGGTTCCTATTCTTGTAGGTGTAAAGTTATCTGTTGAACAATGTCCCAAGACACAAGAAGAGGAAGAGAACATGTATCGCATTCCATATGCAAGTGCAGTCGCTAGCCTAATGTATGCTATGGTTTGTACTAGACTAGACATTGCACATGCAATGGGAGTATTGAGTAGGTTTATGTCAAAACTAGGGAATGAGCATTGGACAACAGTGAAGCAGGTTTTCAGGTATTTGCGTGGCACTAGTATTATGGTTTGTGCTACCAAGGAAGACCAAGATTAAATAGAGTTTTGGACTTCCGTGACTTTGTTGATGCAGACTAGGTTGGAGATCTAGATCAGAGAAGATCTACAAGTGGGTATGTGTTTAACCTATTTGGAGGTGCAGTCAGTTGGATGAGTAAGAGACAATATGTAGTGGCACTTTCAACTACAGAGGCAGAATACATAGCAGCCAATCATGCAAGCAAGGAAGCAGTTTGGTTGCAGAGATTGTGTTCAAATATGGGGTTAGTACAACGAGCTACAAGGATAGCCTGTGACAGCTAAAATACAATATTATTGGCAAAGAACCCTGCTTATCATTCAAAGACAAAGCACATCGATGTTCAGTATCACTTTGTGAGGGATATGGTTGAGGATAAAAAGGTGTTTTTTGTAAAGGTGGACACTTTGAAGAATACTGCAGATGCATTGACAAAATCTGTGAGCACTGAGTTCTCTTGGTGTAGAGAAACAATGAGCTTTGTAGGGTTGGACCAATGACTAAGCTCTCATATGACCCCCTGTGGAAATAAAAAGAAATTGGGAGAATGTTGGGTGTGTGTAATATTCTTTCCATGACTACCCCACGTGCAATATGTTGTGTCGAGGGTGGCAGGGGGGGCCCCGGGAATTTTTTTTTTGGACCCTATATTAGGTGGGCGAACCTACTTATGGTTTTATGCATGGATTTCACACATGGTTTTAGGCATGATAGTTTTCTGTCCATTGTATTCTGTAGATCCAGTTAAGGGAACTACGATTAAGTTCTAATCCAGGGTTAATGAAATGGGGTTTATGGATTCTTCAACATGTATATATATGTATTGTAACATTGAAAGGAACATAATTAATCTGGTAGTGTCGGTTTTGGGTTCCAAGAGAAAATGTATGTGTATTATGTTTTATGTTCTATGCTCTCACCATTGTTTATTTTCTGTGTTTTTTTAGAATTAGTATGCAGTTAATTTCTGTACGGGGTTAAAACCTACAAGGTCATAGGTTGCATGTGAGGAGGAAATTGAAGGAAAATAATGGAAAATGAAGAAAATATAGGCCTTATTCATAAAAAGGCTTCTGAGGATCAGTGGGTAATCTTTTGCTAACCTTTTTTCGGTTCAAGTTTGGAGCTCTCTAATTATTCTCTCTCTCTCTCTCTCACTCTTGGTCACTTAGGGTTTTCTTGGAGCACTCTAACTTTGGATCAAGGAAGGAAAGGAAAGGAAAGGAAACGAAAGCAAGGATCAAGGAAGAAGAGTAAGATCGAGTAGCTTCAACAAGAATACTTGTAGGTAACCTTTTGCATGTGTGATTTCCTAGCTGGTTTGGACATGCATGACATTACATTTTGGTGTATGGTTCTATTGTTGTTAGTGGCATGGTTTTGTCAGGTTATGGCAATGGTTTTAAGCCTAGGCTTGCCTTTTTCTGGATGCCATGATACGTTGGGATGTTTATCTCGATTTTGAGCTTTGGTTTGTCGAATGGATTTCATAATTTGGAGCAAAGGTGGTATCAAGTTTCATTCCCAAAGGCCTAGGAATCCCTTGACCGGTTTTGGTGAGATACATAGTAAAGCCTGAGGGAGGAGTCTCGATTGAAGGCCTAGTGATCTGAGTGTGGATTGCGATAAAGACTGAGAGACTGGTTTGGGTTTAGGGCCTTGTGTGTTAGGATATTCTGACACATAGGAATAGTTAAGTATAACTTGGTCTAGTATAGAGTTAGGTAAAGTGTGTTTCTTTACTATGTACTTTTGTAACTTACAATCCGACGGTCACGATATGTAGTGATCCGACGGTTCATTCTCTCCTCGGTATTACCGACACTTGATCCGTGGCTTGACACCCGATTGGTCCATGTATTCTATTTAAAACGCATGGAGGGTCATTTGTAGGTTCACCGTGCATGAGAGAAGCTTATGTAAATTTTCATTCTTTTATTAATAAATTGCCTG
>APFE030857759.1:0-18770 GCA_000404065.3 Pinus taeda
ATAAGATTGATTGAAATATTGACATGTGTGTGATCCTATCTCTGATGGCGGGATGAATCCTATCATGATCTGGAGAGGACGTCGACTGACACATATGAACGGTTTTGGATGACTCACCTCCCGAGATTTGACATTTCAAGGAAATATACTGCAGAACAAACCCGAATCCCCGATTTCGTAGCGCAGGTAATTATGAAATAACATACCGCGCTACGAAATGGCTGCATCAACGATATGCTACGGAAAGGTGGAAAATGATTGCGCAGCTAAACTGGCCAATCATATTACGCTGCGAAACTATGCAAAATCAGAATGATGCAATCAAGACTAGATATGCTATGAGAGATGGAATCTAACGATTTTTTACAAGGACCTACATCAATACCTTTGGAAAAACTGATTTCCAAGTGATACACCTAAAAACCTATTGACTTGAACCAAAAAAAAAAAAATTTTTATATGGATCTTTGGACATAGGTGAACTTGTAGTTTTAAGTGATAACAGAGGGAACAACAAAAAACACTCAAAAAAGTGACGTTCCCTTGAGGGAATAACAAAAAACACAACAAAAAAACATTCAAAAAAAGTGATGTTCCCTTAAAGGAATAACAAAAAACACTCCAAGAAAGTGTTGTTCCCTCGAGGAAACAACAAACTCTAAGAGTGTTGTTCCCTTGAGGGAACAACAAACTCTAAAAGTGCTATTCCCTTGAGGGAACAACAAAACACACTAAAAAAAAAGTGTTGTTCCCTTAAGGGAACAACAGACTCTAAAAGTTCCCTTAAGGGAACAACAAACTCTAAAAGTGTTGTTTCCTTGAGGGAACAACAAAAAACACTCTAAAAAAGTGATGTTCCCTTGAGGGAACAACAGAACTCTAAAAGTGGTATTCCTGTGAGGGAACAACAAAAACACTCTAAAAAAATGTTGTTCCTTTGAGGGAAAAACAAAACTCTAAAAGTGTTGTTCCCTCAAGGGAACAACAAAAAAAATCCAAAAAAGTGTTGTTCCCATGAGGGAATAAAAAAACTCTAAAAGTGATGTTCCCTTGAGGAAACAACAAAAAACACTCCAAAAAAAGTGTTATTCTCTTGAGGGAACAACAAAACTCGAAAATTGTACACTCCAAAAAAAGTGTTGTTCCTTCAAAACTCTAAAAGTGTTGTTCCCTTAAGGGAACAACAAAAACACTCTAAAAAAGTGTTGTTCCCTTGAGGAAACAACAAAACTCTAAAAATGTTGTCCCCTTGAGGAAACAACAAACAACAATCCAAAAAAGTGTTGTTCCCATGAGGTAACAACAAAAACACTCTAAAAGTGTTGTTCCCTAGAGGGAACAACAAAAACTCAAAAACAGTCAAAAAGTGTTGTTCCCTCGAGGGAATAGTAAAAACACTAAAAAAAACTCAAAAAGTGTTGTTCCTTATAGGGAACAACAAAAAGTGTTGTTCCCTAGAGGGAACAACAAAAATGTAATAAAGTGTTGTTCCCTAGAGGAAACATTAAAAAGCAGAGAAAAAACATAGAAAAGCAATCATATTTATGGCTACAAACAAACAGAAAAACGGAGGAAAGCAATCGTATTTATATAAAAATAAAGAAATAACTCTTTACAAAAATGAAGTTGCCGAAGGATTACCTTCTGTAGCTAGAACTTGCATGGTGGGGTCCTCATTGTTCAATCGCCAATGGAGCGGAAACTACAATTTGAAGGAAGAAACACCTAAAACACAAGAACATAAGAGAAATCATAAAAGAAACAACACTTTATTTAAAAACAATATATAAATAAATGAATTAAGTTACAACAACTATGATGTTATTTCCTAAGGGAATATCAATCTGTTAATGGAAAAAAATGATCTCTTGGAAAAATGTATTGGCAGTAGTGACATGAATCTTCAAATGGAAATCAATTCTTCATTTCTTTTGTTATGAATCTGTTAGGTAATAAATTGGATGAAATTCCCTTGTTTCATTAAAATTTCTTTCAAGAATCGATTGTCCATAAATTGACATTCTTTATTCTCCTAGGACCTAAAAAAACGTGTCTACCTGCAATAAAACATTAAATAATGGAGAAAGAGAGGTGATCGGGCTCTCTTAATCCAATAATTATGCAAAAAAACTAACAAGTAATTACTCTGTAAAACAAATCCGTGGAAAAATAACAAAGTAAAATTAATTTATTACCTGCGGGAGAGCAGTGACCAATCATGCTAACTTGCAGTGTTTTAATCATAACTTTTTTGCTTTTCGTCCAATTTGAGTGATTCAAAAGCCAAATGAGAGATACTTCAAAGATATATCATCAAAAGAAACAATTTTTAAAAATTCAATGATATGATATGTCAATTTTACTTAGAACAACCCGCATAACGGAGTCATTTTCAATTTCCCCAATTAGAACAACAATGGATATTTTAAACATAGATTTTTCGTTTGATGATGGATTCAAATGATTAAAATTGGAAATGAAATTAGATTCATTTATTTATCTCCAATGGAAATAGGTTTTGAAAAAAAAAAAAGAATTGATGGGTCAAATACTGTAATGAACAGCCGGAAAAACAGAGTTTTAAGAGTGTTGATTTACGATAGACAGTCAGTATTTGGGTCATACCTTTCTCATACTATATCGAAAATGAGTGATTCAAATTGAATTGTAAACTATATTTATAGGATAATATATAATATAAATAAATTTTCAAATATAGTCATTTAGGCACCCAAAAACTGATTGTCCCAACTCTGTTTCTGAGCTGCCTACAAGACACCTAGTCAATGTTTTGGTTATAACTTTTTCGTTTCAAATCCAAATTGAGTGATTAAAATTTTGTTGGAAATTAGAAATCAAGGTCTACTTAGGATAGAAACATGTTTTAAAAATATAGTCATTTAGGCCTCCAAAAACGGACTGTCCCAACTCTGTTCCTAAGCTGCCTACTAGACACCCTGCCAATGTTTTGGTTATAACGTTTTCGTTTCAAATCCAAATTTAGTGATTCAAATTGGGTTGGAAATTAGATATCAAGGGATACTTAGGATAGAAATAGTTTTTAAAAATATTCCTTTTTTTTCCCTCAAAACATGACTATCCCGATTGTGTTTTCAGAAATTTCATGAAGCCCATAAGCCAAAAAATATGATATTCAAGCAGTTTTTTCAAATCAGTGATAAAAATGAATATGAGTGTTTGTAGAAATATTATTTCCATTATAATTCATCTACATACACAAATAAATTAAAACATTTATCACTGATATTGATTTCCACAGCGTGTTGCAACAAGAACAACTATTTTTACATAAAAACAAAATGTCTTTATTTATTTTATTTTTTACATTAACCTACTTTAATTTGAAAAATGAATATGATTGCGCATAAGAGTACTTCTAGTGGAGACATTTTTGAAATAAAGCTTCAAGTATGCACATACCCAAATTTGAAAATTGCATGTTAATAAATATTAGGGTATGAGAAGCCAACTTCCCTTGAAAAGATGGCGTAAAAAATTGTTGAAGTATGGAGTGACTCACAAACAAATGATGGAGTGAAACGAATATTCAATATATATTTTAATTTCTTGATTTCCCATAGCCATCATATCATGAAGTTCTTGAATTTTTAAAATGACTTGTTGATGTAGACTAGAAGAAAACTCAATTTTTTCCATAACTTTTACAATTTTTGGATTTGAAACATTCTGAATCTCAATATAAGTTTTCTCCAATGGTGCATGTGGGATAGAATGGGTGGAAAGGGTGGGTAAAATTTTCATTTCACCATTGTAAGCATGTTGTATTGGTTTATTGTGGTGAGGGTGTGGAATGAGTTGAGCAGGAAATTGTGTACGGAATGGAGCATTTTGATGATGTAGTTGATTAGGTTGAGTGGATGATTTTGATAGGCAAGCAAGGATGTTACGGAAGAGATGGTGAAGAATATGGAGGATGTTTTTGTGCTTAAATATGAGGGAGAGTAGTCATGGAATCATTAGATGAACCATGCCAAACTTGTAGACAAGATTTGTGGGGGTTATATTGAGATGGACATGGTTTCCCTAACACATGAGTATTCCATAATGGATTATGCAAGTAAGAGAATGGAGAGGAAGTGTTTTGAACCATACCTATAGGCCATGATTTCCATGGTTTTGACCTTGTTTTAGCTTCCCCATCTCTTTGATATGCTACTTCCATCCTAGATAAGGAAGAAGAACTATCTATAGGATGCTCCTTTCGGTAATGAGGGAAAAACACTTCTTCAATTTCTTGATTTCTCTCAACCTGCAAAACATGCAATTGTGAATTTAGAGAGCTAATAAAATCAATTTTAAAATGCTTAAATAAATCATTGATTTCAACTCCTATATCTCTTGTTCTTGTAGTAGATTTGGAAAAGAAAGAATAAATTTCTCTAGAATTCTCACCGACCTTGGAGATTCCTCTTGAATACCTTATGCACAATTTAGAAACATCATCACATGATAACTGAAAAACATCACCTTTCCTATCACATTTAAGAGTTCTAAAAATTCATCTTTGATTCCTTTAAGAATGAGTGTTTTTAAGGTCTCTTTTTCCAAATACTTATGCTTTGATTTTTTAAGGTGTTGATGCCTCGAAAATCACTGTAACAACATCAGGGAAAACTACCCGGTCTGGACCTTAAAGGCAGCTCCTTTTTCATTTGGTGTGGTAGATCCGACTGGAAATAATGGGACCAGTTTCCCAATAATTTGAAGATGGGATGGATAAGTGGTGGATTTCTGCTATCTAATGATAATGGATGATGATTTAATCTACAAAGTAAAACTATAAACAACCAATCTATCCCGGGGAATTTCTACTTTAGTGTAACTTTTGATGATCTTTATCCACAAACAGGCATATAGATGAATCTATTAGTAAATAAAGACATTTATTCATATGATAATTACTTTGTTCAAGTAGTTGAACAAAGTAATGATTAAAACATTATTACACTATTCTTCATATATCATTGACATCAATATAATTGAAAGAATAACACTCCTTAAAGATTCAATACTGATAAGCATAAGGACTGCTATTAAAACACATATATATATATCCAATGATAGCAAGATTAAATAAATGACGATTCACATTAAATAATGAAGCAAGAGCATAGATAATAGTACCATATGTTATTTGGATCACTCCTGATATCAATCGCATTCAAATTCCTTCTTCCAACTTAGAAACACTTCCACAATAAAGCAATAGTGCACATATCATCAAAGCTTTCTTCGTTAAAATTCAGAATACTGGCCTAGTCTCCATAAAAATATATCATAAGTACAATAGTGTAACTTACTGATTTGAGTTTATACAAAAATTGAGGACCCTTTCCAAATTCATGAAAGGGTCTATAAATACTATCTAAGCTAACTAATTATGAAATAAAAATGCTATTAGGTAGTATAACTAAATCATAAAAATCTTCTCAAACTAGGCCTGTTTGCAGTCGACAGCATAATTTGTTGTTTCAGATGATCTTCCTTTTGCTTGAGCTGGCAGATAGCAAGCAATGGTTGCAATTCTGGAGGGTGACTCAGACGAGAATACAGCTGGGATGAATATGTGGCATCGTGAATGTCGAGAATCATGTAACCAATTGCATCGGTTAAACATTTGAGCGCTACCCTTTGACTGTATGGCTTAACTAGGAAAAACCAAAAGGTATCCCAAGTTAAACTTTGGATGCCTGCGATTAATCTCCCATTCTTCTCCAATTCTTGATTGTATGTTTGTTCTAATGCCTTGGCTGACGGTAATTTACCTGATGATTCATGTTCGTGCTTCTCGGGATTCTGTCTCCACTGCCTAATTGGGGCCGATTCAGTCTCATTCTCGTCTGAAAACTTTTCAAGAAAGGATTTGTTGTATTTTTTTTTAGGTTCGGGCAAGTGATACATCTTCCTTAAGTCATCAGGCTGAAATGAGCCAAAAATCCTTCCGTCAACTGTGCAAAATGTTCTGTTTAAAACCGGAATTTCTTCTACTGCCCATATCACTACATTAGTCTATGGAAGAATTTTCTCACGTGTTGCTATCCTTTGCAAATACGAATCAGCTAAATCTTTAAGGGAAGCTTCCGATTTACTAGTTGAATCTGCAGTAGCTCCTCCCGATACTTCCTCAGGCTCCTCCGCTTCAATTAAATTGTAGATGCTTTGCCAACTTGTATTTCCAAGGCCGAGACATATAGTGTCTGAGATTAAACCTTTTCTACTTGGTCCTGGATCATTGGTTGAATGCACTGTTGTTGTAGGAGCCGCTGCTGCTACGGATTTCTTAGATTTCTTTCCCATTTGTTTCAAATTCGTTATTTCAGCGGAGTTCTGCACAAGGAATAAAACCAATGTGATACAGAGAATAGCTAGTATAACCCAATATGAAAGAATTATGTCAATTAGCGTATAATAAAGGATTATAGTGAAAGTGCTGCAGATGGAATCTAAAGGAAAATCTCGCCATAACTGCTTCATTAATTAGCCGTTTAACCTATCAATCATGGTAAAGGAGTTCATGAATACCCATTATATTGTTTATATGATGAATGATCCATTCAAGCGCGACTTAGATTATTTTATGGGTAATCAGAGATAAATCACAATCGGCGATTGGTAATGTGAATAGAAAGGCTTTAATAATAGTCCAAAATATCTTCCGATTACCAAAAGGTGATACACTACATGCAAGCCTTTTAAATATGTTTCGAAATACATGCCTTGATTTAATGCATCGCAATTGGGGATGGGTTCGGGGCATATTACTTATGCCATTACAACATTGCCGATCACCAATGGCGATATGTCTTATCGCATCGGAGGATTTGAATGTGTCATACTTTATGTATTGGGTTATTACGGCTGATTGCCGATGGCGATACACTTTATCGCATCGGAGAAATGAGGGAGGCATTTCTTTATGCTATGTGTTTTGCCTTTTCCTGATATTCGATAGCGATTTCCTTTTCAAATCGGAGTGAGTCAATGGGTCTTTTATATATGTTTTCTTATCATTGCGATATGCGATCTTGCGATCGCTTTATCGCAATAACAAAGAAATCTTATAATCATTTAAAGACCTACTTTATTTTAATTCAAAAGGTTTATTTTAAAATATATAATTTCCATTGGATCTTTTGATGAGGTTTTTTCTAATGATGAGTTAATACCGATTTATTCACACATCTAAGTTTAAAAAGGGACCCATTTCATATTATGAGTTTTAAGTAAAATTTTTATGAAATGGGGGGTTGTTGTAGAGCACAACAGAAGGTTATATTGAAGTCACTCTACATAGTCCTCCAATATTTCATCTTCCCTTTGTATCATACCGAAAATACCTTCATTGGATTTGTGGTAGTATTGGTACTTCTTCAAGAATATGTTCTTCATGTCTTCCCATGTTTGGATGGAGTTCCCACCTAGGCTCATGAACCATCGAAGAGTTGCTCCTTTTAGAGTAAGAGGAAACACTTTCAACCTTTTATCATTGGTACAATAATTGTATCCTCTACAAAGTACTTCAAACTCAAATAAAAATGTATCTAGGTCTTCGTTTGCCAAACCATGAAAATTTGGTAGAGAAGATGGGGGAATTATGTGCATTTGTGTTACTCCTCCTAGATCTTTGATAGGGAATTCAAAAGTAGAAATATGAGCCATTTCTTACCATAATAGAAGATGTTCTTCATGTGTTTCTTTGAGGCTCCTCCTTCAAATGTTCCTGTCAATTGGTTAGTGAAATGGGTGGTGCTTACATCACCACTTGAGTGGAATTATGAGATTTTTTCAAAAATTCTACCTCTAAAATTCCTACTTCAATTCCTATGCAATTCTGCTGAAAAGTGGGTGGAGGAGCAAGCACTTTACTTGCTCATTACGCAGGTTCTTACCTTCCATTTTTAATACCCAATTCTTTCACAGCAGACGAACATCAAACACCTACTTCAACTTCTATGCAATTGTGTTGAAAAGCGGGTGGAGGAGCAAGCACTTTACTTGCTCGTTACGTAGGTTCTTACCTTCTGTTTTTAATATCTAATTCTTTCCCAACAAAAAATATGAAACATACATCACTCTCTGCTAAATAATAACACTCTCCTCGACAATGGTGCCCAATGTTGGGTGCTAAAAGGTGTCTTTAAAACTCCTAATTGCCTCACATTAATTATCAACCTGGGTAAGTCTTTTTGTTTCAAGAGTGTACACAATATGTGCAAGCTATAAATCTAGAGAGTAATGATTTAAGATAATCTATTAAATTCAATACAAGAGTAAACAAATGCAATCATAAATCTCAAGCTGTAACTTTTAAAGGAAATAATACATCTAAACCTCAGGACTTAATCTCAAGCAAAACCATAATCAAATCTGAAGCAAGCAATTCAATTGAAAATAGCGTCAACTGAGAGCATAGTAGCATTAACCAATCTATTTCAGCTGATTCTATATGAATCACACTCTATCTCAATTAAGCAATTCGAATGGAAATGATGTCAACTGAGAGTTTAATAACATTAACCATCTCTTTCAACTGATTCTATACTAACCACACTCTTATCGTCATCAATTAAAATCAATGTCTTAACTGATAATTAATTCAACATGTAGTGAGCATAAATGAAATCAAATGGCAAAGTTGCGAAATACATGAGGTCAGAATAAAGGAAATTAAACCAACTGCAATGTAAACTCACATGAAATCAAAAGATATCAAACAGGGTAAACTTAGCAGAAAATGGAAAACATCAAACCAATTAGACTTGCGTGAATTATAAAGATATAACACAGAGGATATCAGTTTGATCCACTAGGGGCTGGGCCCTAGCCACTAGTGAATACTTCTGAGCTACTTCAGAGAATACGAATGAACATCAACGTAGATTATGTATTAACCATTGAATTCAATCCTCATTACAATATGGTCGTGTTCTTCAAAAGCACATTTTGTATATTGAAATTACAATTGAGGTCCCAAGCGAAAAGCTAAATCTCTCCATTATCCCCTCTCCTCCTATCCTATCCTATCCTATCCTATCTCTCTCTAATTATCCCCTTTTTTTATCTTTGTTTTCCTTTAAATACACAGAGAGTAGAGAGAAGTTACAACATATATGATTACAAAATGATTCCCATAACAAAATTGGATTGTTCACAACAAATTGATCAGCAAGATCATGTCTGAAATATTTTTTCATCAACATTCAACAGGAACAAGTTGAATTTGGTTTTGCAACTGAGATAATTTGGAAAACGGCCACAACAGTGAATCTGAGAAAATATTCTTCAGATAACCTTCCGTTTCTCTTAATACGGAACGAATTTGGGAAAACTTCTCATCATAAAACTAATTCAGTTTGTTCTATACAAAACCCATGTTTCGTATTTTTCAGATTCTTCTCTATTTGCCCGAAATATCCAATGAAAAACTGTCGCTTCTTATTCCAGCGAATTTCTGAGTTGGAATATTTAATGATGAGCTAGAGATCAAATCTCCAAAATATCTTGGAGGATAAAATGGTGAGTGATGTTACAAAAAATTTATTAATAAACTATCATTGGTAAAATCATGCATAATAATCATCAATTTATTAAAAATAAAGGAGAAGAAATAATATTTATCCATAAGAGCATAAATAATTATAAAATGGAATTATATTCCTTGAAAAACCTCCTACTATGAATCAATACCTCTAAAACTACTTTCATGGATGCTAACATCAACCAAGAGAAAATGAATTTACCTCTCCCTCTATTTATTTCTCTCTTATAACCTACTTCTCTTCCATATGAGTTTCCTTCTATATTATGTCTAGCCCCATGCATCAATTTTCAATATTGTTCACATGAGTTCATAATGGTCCCACACCATTCATGTGAATGTGAAATGGCCTCCACTATTCACTTAGAACCAAAATTAATTATGTGATTTAGGTGATCATTGTATTGTACCATGTTTCTTGTCTTAGTCTAATAATGACCAATAATGAATCATTCCTTCTTCCCTAAAACTATTCACATACATGCCTCTAAGAATATATGAATCATTTCCTCTCTACAATCAATTTCCTACATCTAATCATGATTTTGTTCCCTCCCCATCAACCACATGTGTGGGGGGTGTAATGATGAATGAATGAATAAAAAAATCACCTCATCCCGGACACCCCACGAGACCTCATTTTCCCCCTTATTTTGGAGACACGATGTTTTCAAAGAAACTGTGAGAAAATCTAGGTTTTGCCACTCTCACAATTCCCACTATGAAGGTACTTATCACTTCATTTTCGTAATTGTGGAAGGTGTACATATCCACAACCACCACATGCGTTCCATGATTGGTAGTTAAGGTTTCTAGATTTTTATTAAGGAACATGATGATGAAGGAAATAAGGTAAAGTTTGGAAAAATGGAAAACTAAGGATTATTCGGCATGTAGAACCCACTAGTACCGTCTCACCTTTCCCATCTCCTGCTATCATAACCCCTTTTTTATGTGCTCCTATCTCAGGTAGCTCTATTATTTTATTAAATTCAAGAAAGATAATACTTACATTATTTAATGTACCATAAAATTTCTTCTTCATGGTGTAAATAAAGCACGGTAATTAAAATATACATGCTAAACATTTAATCATAATTATGTATAATTAATCAATGGGATTCAATATGAGGACATTCTATCATATCCCTCTTCAAATAACACAATCATAAATATTCTCTTCTCATTAGCAACACTTATTTTCCTCATTCTTCACTTGTATTTACAGTGCCATCCCATTCACTATCTTGGTATACAACCATACTTCAAAATTTCAACATATGCCTACATTAGTAATCAAGTAAGCATACATATTATAGAAATTATAAAGAAACACTTATCTTATGCACAAGATTTCTCAATTGCATGATGTAAGCATCTATTCAAATATGTGTATGTATTTTTTATTCAATACTTATCTCTATGGATATGCATCTATCCCATATAATGGTTTCCATAGGGAATAATTAGTTTCATTATCCTTTCTAACTCACCCACAAGATTCTAGCCACCATCCCACATGAACATTTAAGTTTCATCCCCCTTGATACACTCAAACTATAGGCTTCTATGTCCCCTTCTCTACTAAACAATCCCTTAGGTGATCCATCTTGTCATCGTTTTCTCGTATAAGGAGAGCACTAACTTACTACTAGACATCCACTAGTAGTATATAACGTGTGGCAGTCACATGATTTCTTTGTCCTAACAATGGCCTTTCTTCGAGGGTTTCCAGATTCAATAGACATCATCTACCATGTATCATACACATACAGTTACCATAGATATATTCATAATAATACAACTTATAAATTCCTAGTCTAATTCATAAAGAATATCATATTTTAGAAGTATGAGATTCCTTCTCATAAATTTTGGCTCTTGTGTGTTGTAGTACCTAATATTTCTTAGAAAATTACACTCATTTTCATATTTGAGACCATTCTACCTACAAATTAAAATTTTCAATCAACCAAACAAAAGTGAGTATCTATGCATATAATCATTTCTTTCAATATTTACTAACATCCATGAGGTGTTCTTAGAAGAATATTAACAAACTAATAATTCAATCATTTTTAGTTGTTAATCAAACTCAATGAAGTGGAACTATGATTCAATGTACATGGGTTACTTAACATACCTACTATTACAAGATGAAACTAAATATTTATTCCAATAAACCAATGTTCCAATTCAATCTATCTTTGTCGCTTGATATCAAAATACTACATTTCTATACCATATATTCCACCATCATCAATTGGAAGGTCTAGCCAACACCTCAACACATCATCTAGTCACCTCCCATTTATATCTTAGGAATACTACAAGGAACTTCTCTTCTCTACTCTATATTACATTACGAACCCTCTCCTCTATAGGTGCTCCTCACTATCTGCAAGAAGGTTAAAGTCTACAACACCAATAGGGAGACAATTGGACACTTGTGCAGTATTATATCCTTCCATATCCATCAACAATATGGTCTCACACATTAGTTCTATTGGAATTCACTTTCATGAGTTATAAAAATTAATAACATGATTATGTTACCCATTCGCTGATTGTCATGTGACTCAATCATGAGATACTAATTCATGGTTGAATCCCACCTAGGTATTATTATCATACATGCATTCCATCGTAAATAAATAAATGAATATGTAAAGTATGCCTAAAGGAATCCTTACTCCAATAATTTTCAAGTCATATATGTTGGCATAATTAATTTTCATACTTGGATAGTTTCCTTCAACATTCTTGACATTACTTGATCAGTTGATGTCTCGTGGGAACTCACATGATCCCTTAATCAACCTATTGACAAGAATCATATCATTTTTATGATTTGCACAAGGTTTTATATCACGGGCCAATTCATCATCAACATTTTCAACCATTGTTGATATTGTTTTGGGAATAAATTGTGTTAATATTTGAAATGTCCAATCTTCGAGTGGACACTCCACCCATCAACAAGGAAAAAGAAAGAAATAAAATATGAAGTGAGTTTAGTAATGAAAAGAGAATATAAAGGTATTGGAAAGGAGTTAACCATGAAAGAATAAAATGGGTTGCAAGGAATGGAAAAGATCTTTAAATCATATAAATAATAATGTAGACATTACGAGAAATTTGAGCCATAAAAGATAATTTATTTTCTTTATATATTTTATTATTTAAGGAAAGTTTTTTTATTTTTTTTCTTTCACTTTTTGGTGTCACATCTTCGCCTTTTAGAATTTACTGTGTTTATTTTATATTTTCTTTGAAAATACTTATTGTTTGTTAAGAAAGGAAAATAAGATCTACTTAGTTAATTAAAGAGAAAAAATGTTATATGCACTAGGATCCTATGTGTTCATAATAGAGTCCTATTATCATGAGATTAACATTCATCTAATGCAATTCTACTTTGATACCAATACAAAAAAAAACATCACATGTTATTAGATGGGAACAATAGACTATTTAATGCACTACCATTCTTGAAGTGAAAAATCCCTTGATGATAATTGTTTTGTGACATATTTTTTCAAGTAATGAACATGTGGAGACTATTGTTTATATTCTTTAACTCACCAACTATAGTCTTTTAATGAGTTTGTGTTATTACCTTCTTTCCTTTTTCATCTTGTAGGAAATTAAGTTTCAATACGTATTTATCTTCCATTCATTTTCATTTTTCATTTTGTGAAATTTCAAATAATGGTTTACCAATTCAACATTATTAAAGTTGTCAACTATAGAATAAAGTGCATCAACTATTACAATAGTTATGATCCAAAAATTAGTTGAAAAAGCTATATATGACGAGGTGGCACCATATTATAAAGTTGTTGGTTTATTTGAAATCAAGGAATTTGAGAAGTATCTACCTTTTAGAAAATTGATGTATGAGAAAATAACAGAATTTGATGTAAATATTCATGAGTTTGCTATAACTATTCATAGATGTTATTTTCATGTGAAGCCTATAGAATATGAATTACATTATATATGATTGAGTTATCTAGATGCATCAAGACCAAGTTTGAGCAAAATAATTTCTTTAGTTCAACATCACATGCCTTTGGGGTGCATTTCCAACTAGTTTTCCATTGCGACGTGATAAGACCTTTGTGGTAAAACATGGTAAAAACATGCAAAAAGATTTGCAATAGTGTATAATAAGAACCTAGAGTAACATTTTTTGTGATTTTTATTTTCCAAAACATGGGAAATAAGTATATTATAATTTAACTAAATATTTTTCTTATTATTATATATGTTTTTATACATTATCAAGGAATCACCAATGTTTTACAATTTTTTATATTTTTTTTAGAAGATGCCAAGGATTTGCAATACCATATAACCTAGTGAAAAATTCGCCAAGATTTAACAAAATTTTACAAATCAGTGAAAGATTTGCCAAATAATTATATATGTATACTTCTATCCATGAAAAAATAGCCTATACGATTTTCTATATACCATGGGGATTCACCTATTTATTATACATAAAAATTTGGGGGGTATCTTAAAATTTTCAGTGTTATTGACTCATATTGCTAAGTGAAAAAAAACATGAATTCACGTAGGTCTATACTAAGCATATAGGAAGAAAAATATTAGAGAAATCACTTGAATATACTTTATAAAGTTATGATATATCAAACTTTCGATAAATCATATTTAAAGAAATAAGTGGAGGCGGGAAGTGATATCGAAATTTCCATATCAGCAATAGTATATCAGGGATTTAAAGAGCAAGCATCCGATATGAAAGTCTCGATATAGGATGAGGATGGGTATATCGAGTCTTAGAAGTAAGAGGAATCAGGAATGTCAAGAGTGTAGTGAATAGGTGCTTCTTATCAAATGTATGATATGATAAAGATGGAGGTATCGAGGGGACCAAATATTAGATGATCAAAGTATCAAAATATCGAATGGTCAGGATATCAGAACATCAAGAGATTGGAGTATCGAAATATCAGATGATCGGGATATCGAGAACTTTTTAGCATAACACGCTTTATAAGTTACGATACTTGTGAAGGTTGATATGGCAAGAGGTATTTGTGGGGCTGACAGTTCTTAAGGTATTTAATTTAAATTGAAGCGCCTAGATCAATTTCGCCTTTTAACAGAAACCCCTTTAATAATTATATTAAATGTCGGAAATAATTGACGAGAGAATGATTTTATCGGAACTTTCTTATGAGGAGAGTTACAATATTATAATGATATGATATGAACATTCTGATAATGTATTAAAGGCCTATCAAGGTTTTAATGAATAGAAGCAAAACTAAAGAATACCCAAATTCTGATGAAACTACAAATACTTCCCTGAACATGTTGTAGATTTAGAAATGTTAGCTACTTTCTTATGTCAAGTCTTAAAAATCAAGCGAATGAAGACCTTTAAAAGAAACAAAACAGAAATAAGAAATAAACTATGAAAAAGAGAAAACTAAAAACAAATGAAGATGAACCTATTAACACATACCTGGAAGAATATTGACTGTAAGTTTACCTCATGAATCTTCACATTCTACCACGAATTTCTCAAAATTCCCATATATTCAACTTCATTTCCTTATTTAATATAAAATGCTAAGTAATGAACTTTCAAATTGCATCCTCAAATTTACATCATAGGACAAGAGTGGTGAAAATGAGAATTTTCAGAAATACTTGTGAATCAAAATTGCCAATATGTAGTAAATCCTTGGAATTTCTTCATATATGATTTTATTATAAAAAGTATTTTAAAAATGTAATGCATCTTTTTGCAAAAACAAGACTATCAAGTACTTCACAAGGGTGTATGATCCAACTATATAAGAACTTCTGATATGTTCTAGGCCACTTAGCCATAAGATGAAAGGGGATGCGAAGAAAAACTCAGATTCATTACTTGCTTATTAAGAATATGCAAAAATGAAATAAATGCAAACAAAAAAAGAATCTAATCTAAATTAATCTATTTCTATTACTAACCGAATGAAAGGAAACATGACTAGGTATAGTCATACTTCCAATGTAACCATGCAAGTATTTTATTTCTTGCATGTATGTACAGATCAAGTATTAGTAATAAAAATAAAATTACAATTAATTGAACAAAACTAAATCTAAATGTAGAATGTATTTTTATTGCTAACATATTTTCAAGAAACAACTTATATATAATTAGCTTCCCTTGAAATGTCCCTTCCAGCTGAATTTCAATTGGATCATAGAAATCTGGATGGGTTTCCATTAATGATTGGAGGATGTTTAAATGAGAAGATAACATGCCAGATTGTGGAAATGGATTTTTAGATACAATGACCCGCAAAAATTTGTCAGTGTTATGTACATATGTTAAATTATTAATAATCTTCTATGAATGAAAACTTTCCAAATGTCTTTCAAATGGGTCAATGGATTATGGATGGAAGTTTGATAGATTCAACGGAAGATCATTTATAGAATTAGATAGCTTTTCGTATTTTGAAAATACACTCTCTTGTTAACACTGCTCCGGAGAGGAAAGTAACAAATGATAATAAATGAACATTAATTGAAATTGGAAGAGTAATAGCTCTTGATGTTCATGATTATGATTTGAAACTTCATTTTCCCATTCAGGTAATGCATCAATTGAGTGTTCAATACTGAACTACTCAATATGCCAACATAAGATATCTAAAAAATGAAAAATGAAAATAGGAAACGAAATTGAAATAAAAAAATAAATAAGTGAAGGAACAACAATAAAATCAAATCACTAGCTGTAGTAGTAATACAATTATTGTTACGACACAATTGTGATTGACTTGAAGTAATTTCCTATTCACAAGGATTGACCAGAATAATGGAATTAGAGTGATTTCCAACACCAACTTGTGAATTAAAGAGAGGGTCAAGACAATGAATATGAGTGAGAATTCGATCATCATAAAAATCATAGATTGGAATGGCTTCTTGAATGTTGAAATCATGAGTATGATTAATTGTTTGAAAATTATAACTAGTTGGAAAACTTTTTGAGTTAGAGTGTTCTTCCTTTTCACATGTGATTTTAATTTTATCATTGTAATATTCCTAATTAGCCATGGCTAATTGGAATATTCGATTTTATTCAATTTTTTCCTTCTACAGTTATTTGTAAATAAAAAAAGTGAGGACGGGGGACATAACTCACTTTTAGAATAAAAATTCACTTCCTAGTAGCACAATGTTGTGACTTAGAGGGGAGCCAAGGGTGCCAAAGGGGACGTAGAAATGGAGCCCACACAGACACATGGAGGGACTGCGCAGGAGGGAAGAAACACGTGGCAAGAGAGGAATCACGCAGGAGGAGGTGAGCCTTGGGATTGAGAGAGGCAAAAGCTATAAAGGACAGAGGAGCCCCCTCATTTTGATAATTCTGGTTATGAGCATTTGTGATAGTCATTTCGACTTAGAGCACACTGGCTGTTTAGCTAGTTTGTAGCACTGTTTAGTGCATTGAGTGTCTTCGTTCAGAGATCCCACCCTTAGCCCCGGGGGACTTCGAGTGCTTGCTCGAGCAAGGTATTTCCATTGGCATTCCAGTAGTAGTTTCATCAGCATTTCAACAGCAATTTCATCAACATCTTTGAGGAACTGCGTAGAACCCCAAGGGGGTGATTTTCGGGGGTCGACCATTTCAGAAAATCTTTCTGGGCTTTTCTGGGTTTTTTGAGTAGAGTCTGATTCCAAAGTTTCAACCTTTTCTGAGGAGGGGAGCAACCCCAAATCATCATTCGATTTCCAGCAGCATCAGTAGCATGACAATTTTCCAGTAGCTGTGACGCAGATCAGTGTGAGGCCATTCCTTTGTTATTCTGAGTGTATTTCTTCACTTGCCTTGTGTAAGTTGAGGTTTTGTCCTTCCGATCACCTTTGTACTCATTCCTTTACTCAGTATAATAAAATGGCTTAGCATATCTCGCTGCATTTCATGTGTATCTATTTATATTTCATATGTTCATTATTGTTGTTGCACTACTATTATATCTCTGTGATTTTCTCGGCTATTATACCACTTTTTCATTTTACTGGTTGAGATTTTGCTGGGGTTTGAGTAATATTTTGGGTTAGGGATATTACAGTGGTATCACAACATAGGTCTAGCTCAGCTTGTGGAGCTAGCAATCTATGACACTTGGGGAAAAACCCTATATCTATTACAGAGGTTAGAGGTACAGAGACACTAAGCGTAGGTTGGAGAATACCTATGGAGAGGGAGACTGTGTTTCAGTGGTGGATGCAAAATAGGAGGAGCCTGTGATGGACGCAGGACAGAGGGAGCCTGTGGTGGACATAGAGTAGAAGGATCCGATGGTAGATGATGACGAGAAGAGATTTGCGGATATGCTCCTCAAATCAGTGTAGGATCTGTCGAGGTAGATTGAGGTGATGGGGCAGATATTCACGGCAGTAGAGGCAAGACAGTGAAAGAGCCCACGAGTTTTTTAGATTGGTGAGGGATCAGGTGCATCCCATCACTTGCCAGAGCAGCGTGATACTGCACAGCAGGGGGCCTCACATGCCCCTACATGCTCTAACATGCCCACCTTCTTAGGAGCAGACACGGGGGCTGCAGCCCAGCAGGACACAGAGCCTGGGCATATGGGCGATTATTTTGTAGAGTACCAGGCCTATGGGCAGGAGTTCAGGGAAGCCCTCTCATTTAGAGATTTTGTTTAGCTCCAGCAGGATAGCAGACCTCGCGATCATCACAGAGGGTACCGGAATTACCATGATGGTGACACCCACCGTGCAACGAACAGATTCCACTTGCCTACATTTGATGGCTCATCAAATAGTTTGGCAAAGTCTTGGGTGGAGAAGCTGCACATTTATTTCCAGCTTAACCAGATTTAGGAGGCATAGGCCATCAAGGTGGCAATGTTGCATTTGGATGGCGAGGCGCAAGATTGGTGGTTTCATGGGATGGTTACATTGGGACACTCCATAGTGACATCATATGCCGAGTTTACCAGGAGACTGATGGAGCGATTTGATCGGAGGGATCAAGAGCAACATTTCATTGAGTTGATGAGGCTCAAACAGACAGGGAGCCCAAAGACCTACATTGCAGATTTCTTGAGGGTCTCCATGATGGTGCCAGACCTCTCCACGGCATGGAGGTTCCATATGTATGTTGAGGGGTTAGTAGAGCCAC
>APFE030857763.1:0-10697 GCA_000404065.3 Pinus taeda
TAATAATAACAATAATAATATTATAATATTAATAATATTTAATTAATTTTGACCTGGGTCATTTAGTCAAAATTAGTCATTAAATTAGTCGTTGGAATCTCTGGCCAGACTATTTAACATGTTGAGCTGGATTTGTTTCTTCAATTTGTCCTGACGATGAACCACACTGGTTGGTTCAAAACGCATCGACAGATGTGTTACGTAATCTGATTTATGCCGAAATCTTCTTATAAAAAAGAATGACATGTTAGATGACTCTCAAGGAGCTGAGGAGAAAGATGAGCATACTAGGAACCCGAGGTATGATAGAATATCGAGACCACATGAAGACTTCATCTGATGCATAACCCTTTGGAGGGTAGGTATGGAAACCAAACCACATATTTTGAAATACACCTCTTAGTGTAGCTTAAAGCACTCATTATCATTGTCGCATCATTCTGTCTTCAATGACATTCATGGTTGCAAGCACTGCGTCACATCCCAACAATACTTACTATGCACAAAAAAAAAAATTGGTTATCTTTATGCATATTCTAATTGTAAATATCAATTTACACACATAAAGGTATGACTAACCCCACGCATATCTAAAGGTATCTATTAATTTGAAAACCCATTATCGGTCATGGTGTACTTAACAATGTAATATATTTGATATGGTAAACATATTACCGAGGCGGAGTTCGTTTATTAAACCAAACTTAACCCTTCTAATATTAATGCGACATAGGGACTGATGTTTACCAGCCCCCTACGCAGCCAACGGTCGGTTAACCTTGATGCATTTACTCTCCTGAACGGAGAATAAGACAGCTGGTCTGCCTCGGGATTTTTCCCTATCAACTTGGGTTGCAGAATCTGAGAACACTGGAAGGGATAATAAATGGTGCAGTCCGGTCGTGGCTTCCTCGGGATCACTGATAGGATCTACGGCGGATATTGCCAATCGTTAATCGGACGGCCAGGCCGATTGCCAGCTATATGGTTGCTTTTAGGGTTTTGCATTATATGTTTGCTTAGTTTCATTTCTGCGGTTATTCATCATCCCACCTGTGGCTACACTCCTTCGGATCTTCGTCACCGGCTTCAATGGTGGTACCCTGGTTCACTGTTGTGCCCCGGAGACTGTAACTATCTTTGGCACTTCGTTTTGCACCGAGACATTGCAGGTATTCCTTTCTTGTTACTCCAAAGTTTAAATAAGAAATTTGTACAGGTTTTATTGGACTCGCCTGCCGCTGCCTCTCACTTATGATGGTTGCTTGGTTGACAGGGGTTCGAGGGATTCCTCTGCGACCCAAGTTTATTTCCCAAGCATTGTTTCTCAGGAAAGCCTGCACCCTCTTAGCGTAGGATTCATATTTGTGGTTGATATCGAGTTGAAGTTTATTTCTCCCTTTTTCCTATCAGGCGATTTTCACCATTCTCTGTTGGAAGTTGAATCCTTGTGGCTTATTTGCCTGAGGGCGCCCTCCTTAGCTTGAAGCCAGGGTACTGCCCTCATGGTGGAAACGGTGTTTACCGTGCCTGAAACAGAGCTCATAAACTTATGCCCTAATTCGGAATGCAGTATCTCCATGTTTAGTCTTCTGGATTATCGTTCTATTGTAAAATGGTTTAATCGACCATCCACTATGGATGCCTTGGTTGATGCGCCGTGAAACATTTGGCATGAATGAACCTCTGTTTTGAATTGCTGTTATAACGCATTGAATAATCATGACTATGTTTTTCAAGCGTATGTGGAATTTCTGGTTACTCTGCTTCTGTAATAATAATACTGTAATTTTCCAGTTTACTCTTGTGACCCGAATTTTTGGCATAGTTTGTTAACTTATTGTTTTATAAGGTTCAGCTCTGGAAAGTTATGTTATTTGATATGTCACTGTAACCCCTAGTTGGTCTATACATGATTAATATCTGTTTGTTATACAGAAATGAATATATATGTTATTTCATCGTTTGTCTTTGTTTATGCATATAACGTATGGTTACGACCCTTGATGGTCTCGGCGCCAGAATCTCTGGCTATGCCTTGACTGTCTTTACATTCATGGGTCTTCAACCGTGGTTATGGACGCCTGTAATGTTTCGGTCACAGAGTATAGGCATACTGTAGCATACCAATCCTTTCTTATTTCAGTAGTTAATTCGAATATGACATGGTTTACACATTTCTGGAATCTTTTCAAGTTTGTCACTATTCGTAGTCTCTTATTATATTGCTGTTACATTCGTAAAATGTTATCCCTTACGAGGATTAGACAGTTTACAGGTTGCTAAGAAAGCATAGTCAATGCCATGGATACTCTATCTTCCTTGTGGTACAGAGTACAATGATCTTTACTCCACCATGTTTCGGTTGGTTGAACTACTGTGTACAGGCTATGCGCACACTGTTCTAGCATTCCTTGTCATTATATAGGTGTATGTATATATATGGACTAGAATATTTCACTCATTCGATGTCTTTTCCTATCTGTCATTATATCACTGTTATACATGTAATGAGTTTCTTCTGTTTTATAATTACATCTCCCTTATCAAATAAAATATGATTCAAAGTTTAGTTCTTGTATTCGGTTCTTCTATTTTGTTTACAGAGACCCTGTCTCTGATTTGTGTCACCCTTATCCAATAAGGTAAGATTTATAAATTAGTTTTCTTGAATTTCAGATCCTACAGAGACTCCACCGAGTCCGCGTAGTACTCTACTCAGATTCTAACGTCCGTGCAGGACTCTACCTCAGATTTTATTTAACGATTCAATGCGTTTCATATATATATATATACCTTTCATTGGTTTCTTATCATAGCATTTGTATATTGGTTTTCTTGAACAGATTAAGACTATTTATCATGTTAATCTAGACCCTAACCTATAGTCCAGATAATATCTTTCACAAACATGAATGTATCTCAGATCATAAAATGATAACTGTACAGACCTGTACCGCTATCTTATAGTCTTCAGCACTGTTCCAGATTAAAGGAAAATACCATGTTGCTTGTTCTCCTCCCAACCATGAGATTAGTCCACCAGACTAGATCTCCCCCCAAGCCCTTTTGCCAAACCGTTGTCTTCAGCAAAGATATTGCACCACTTGTTCCTGTGCTATCTCGTCCTTACCAGACTTAGCACCCTCTTTTCTTCTTTCATTGCCTTCTCTCCCGTTTGTTCCTTAACAACCCGGGTCCTTTTCCTTTTTCCCTTTTCTATGGGATTAGGAGAAACAATTAGGGTTTTTCCCTGTTAACAACTGTTTCTTTTTATTTATTTATTTATTTTTTTTATTTATCATCTGGCAAGAAAAGAGAATAACTTCCTCATAGAAAGTTATTATGTGTAATTATTCAATTTGTATTCAACTTTTGAATTAATAATATTCAACCCATTTTTCACAAAAAGATAATAATCTCTGTTCCATAATTACTTACAATGGTAAAACAAAAGATTTATTCACATAAATTACCTGGTCATTACATCTCCTCCCCTTGAGATTGGACACCGTCTCGGTGTCTTTTAACCATGAACAGAGCTGGAAAAGTTATTTTCATTAGCTCTTCATCCTCCCAAGTGGCTTCCTCAGGTCCATAATGTATCCATTGTATCTTAACTTGGGTACTAACTCGTTTCCGCAGCTGCACTTCTCTCCGGTCGAGGATGTTCAGAGGTTCGACCAGAACCTCTCCTTTCGGTTCGACCTGCATTGCACAATTTCTAAAGTTAGTTTTCCTTCAGCACTAATTTCAACAGTCTTGATGTAACAATAATTACTACCTGAATATCCTGCCATTGGATTACATGCTTAGGGTCATATACATATTTCTTCAGTACTGAAACATGGAACACGTCATCAACCCGAATGTGACTCGGCAAGGCAAGCTGGTATGCCACTGGTCCAATCCTAGCCAAGATTTGGAAGGGTCGACAGTATCGAGGTGCCAATTTGGCACACCCGCTCCACTGTAAGGTACTTCTTTTAGCTTGAATTCTGATATAAACGTGGTCCCCAACTTGGTACTCCTTGAATCTTCTTTTTCGATCAGCAAAATTTTTCTGTCTGTCTTGAGCAGCCTTCAAATTTACATGCACTCTTTTCACCATATCTTCCATTTCTTTATGCATCTTAGGTCCCAAACTCAGTTTATCTTTGGGTCCTCCCCAGCTAGAGGGTGTACGGCATTTCCGACCATACATGACCTCAAATGGGCTCATTTGCGTAGAGGTGTGATACTCATTGTTATACGCGAATTCCACCAGATGTAGATATTCTTCCCACAGCGTGGATTGTTGCATAACATACGCCCGTAGCATATCTTCCACCACTTGGTTTACTCGTTCCGTTTGTCCATCGGTCTGAGGATGGTATGCTGTGCTGAAATTTAATTGGGTTCCTAAATCAGTGAATAGTGTTCTCCAAAAGGCTGATGTGAACTTCACATCGCGATCAGAAATTATTGTTTTTGGAAGCCCATGGAGCTTCAACACATTCTGCATAAAAACATGCGCAATCTGTGTAGCTTTATACGTGGATTGTACCGGTATAAAATGCGCAGCTTTACTTAGCTTGTCTACTACCACCATAATGGAATCGTTGTTCCTTTTTGTCTTCGGTAACCCTGTGATGAAATCCATGGAAATGATCTCCCATTTCCATTCCATAATAGGTAATGGTTGTAACAATCCTGCTAGATGCTGGTGTTCTGCTTTAATCTACTGGCATTCTAAACATCGTACCAAGTACTCGGCAATGTTCTTCTTCATTCCTGGCCAAAAGTAATCTTTTCGGATGGTAGTAATCATTTTCTGGTATCCCGGGTGTCCCGCATAATAGCTGACATTGAATTCATCCATAATCAGATTTTTAATTTTGTCTTGGTTGGGTACATATAATCTTTGTTGGAAATATATCATTCTAGCATCATCTAACTCATAATCTGGTTGGCCTGCCGAGTTGGCAGATTGCTGTAGTTGCAGTTTTAACTGCTGATATTCAACATCTTGATCTGAGGCTTCCTTTACCATTTCCAAAATGGGACTCTTCCACCCACTAATGGAGATTTCATACAAGTGTTGTATTTTCCAACTTAAAGCATCCGCCACTCGGTTTTCTTTTCCTTGCAAATGTTTTATCTCAAAGTCAAAGCCGCTCAGGAAGTCCACCCACCGTGCTTGTCTAGCGTTTAAGGTGGGCTGGCTAAAATAGTTGGTTAAACTATGATGATCGGTGAGCAGCAAGAATTTCTTGCCCATAAGATAATGTCGCCACATTTTTAAGGCATGAATGATGACGGTCAATTCTAAATCATAAGCAGAGTATTTATGTTCGTGCTCCTTTAATTTTTGAGACTCGTACGCAATCACCTTTCCTTCTTGCATTAAAACTCCACCTACTCCTTCTTTGCTCGCATCCATACATACTACGTAATCCTTATCAGGATCAGCTATCCTCAAAATAGGTGCTGTGGTGAGTAGGTGTTTCAATTGTTTAAAACTTTTCTGGTAGCTTGTGGTCCAATGAAATGCTTTTCCCTTTTCTGCAATGAGGTAATGGGAAATGCTACTCTAGAAAAACCTTCTACAAAACTCCTATAATATCCAGCCAGTCCCATGAAAGATCGAACATCTACCACATTTTTTGGTACAGGCCACTCCATTATGGCCTTTATCTTCTCCGGGTCCACAATGATCCCATCCTTGGTAATTACATGACCCAAGTATTGGATTTATTCTTTAAAGAAGTCACACTTACTAAACTTTGCGTATAGTTGGTGTTCTCGAAGGGTCTGTAACACCATTCTAAGATGTTCATGATGTTCTTCCATGGTGCGAGAATATATTAATATATCATCAATAAATATCAGTACAAATCTGTCCAAATAGTGATGAAAAATATTGTTCATTAAACACATGAAAGTTGCGGGGGCATTGGTAAGTCCGAACGGCAAGACCACAAATTCATAATGACCGTATCTTGTTCTAGAAGCTGTTTTAGTGATATCTTCTTCTTTAATTCGGATTTGATCGTAACCGGAACGCAGATAAATCTTAGAGAACACTGTCACACCTTTCACTTGATCGAATAGTTCGTCGATCCGCGGTAAAGGATATTTATTCTTAATGGTCAACTTATTTAACTGTCGGTAATCAATTCACATCTGGAGGGCTCCGTCCTTTTTCTTGACAAACTGCACTCGGGCTCTCCATGGGGACACACTAGGACGTATATAATTTTTGTCTAATAATTCTTGCAACTACATTTTTAATTCTGTCAGTTTGGGTACACTCATTCTATAGGGTGCCCGTGACACTGGTGCTGCTCCTGGAACCAACTCAATGGTAAAATCTATGTTCCTTCTTGGTGGTAACCCAGGAATTTCTTCTGGGAACACATCTGTGAATTCTTGGATTACAGGGATATTATTCAGAATAACTGTTTTATACTTAGAATCTGCATAACCCACCTAGATGGCATAGACTCGGCACCCTTTCCGAATACATTTTACGAGTTGGTTTGCTGTTATTGGTCGAACTTGAACAGGTCGTATAATTCCTTGCATTTCTATTCTGTTTCCATGGCGATCTCTAAAGTAGATAATCTTGGTCTTACAATCAACTAATGACCAGTGTTTTTCCAGCCAATCCATACCAATTAGAATATCATAGGAGCCAAAGGGAAGCACGTTTAAGTCAGTCGTTACCGGCTGTCCGGCTATGGTGAAGGAGCAGTCCTTAATTTTAGCTGTCACTCGTCTTTTGGCTCCCGTAGCTAATTGCACCAGCCATGGGTTTTTAAACTTAACAAATTGTAAATTACAACGTTCCACTACTTTTGGGTTTACATAACTTAGTGTAGCCCCAGGATCAATTAAAACAGATACAGTAAGGTCTGAGATATTACCTTCGAATTCGACCATGGTTGGCTGATATTCCGCCTGACGGTCTTCCAAAGCCGCATTAATCCTGGGTACACTGCGTCCTACCTCGCCGACTATTGAGGATTCGTGAATTTGGGATAACTGTTCAATCCCCTTTCGCCGTGGACATTTTTTTGATGTAATGGGGTCCCCCACAACCCCAACATTGCACCGGGGGTCTTATTGTCCCTTCATTGTCCAAGCATGCATGCTGTTCGCTGACTTTAGATTCATTGTTAGACCTAAATTTGGATGTGGTGCTTGCTGGAATTCTGCTGTTTAGTCCTTTGCCATTTCCCTTACTTCCACTGCTGCGATTTCCTTTATTGTTTCTTATTGACTTAAAGCTCTTTTTCTCATTCCATTTTCTGCCAGCTGCTTCCCCCTTTTGCTTTCTTTGTTGATAACATATTCTGGCCTTCCGAATTACCTCATACATTGATTTTGGATTGTAAAATTCAATCCTTTCTCGCATGTAGGGCGGTAAGCTGCTAACAAATCTCTGTACTTTTGCTTTTTCCTCCCTTATATATGGCACATAGCGAAGCAAGGAAGTAAAACAGGTGATGAACTCGTCCATAGTCTGTTGCCCCAAACGCAGATCATGGAACTCTCTTGCCTTTTCATCGTAGAAGCATTCAGTTAAATACCTCTCCTTAAAATATTTTTGAAAGTTATCCCAAGTAATAGTCTATTCAGTAACTCCTTTTACAATTTTCACTTCCTCCCACCATAAGGTGGCCTTTCCCTGTAGCTGAAAAATATTCAATCGTGCTTTAATATTGTGGTCATATTCATAGAGCTGGAAATACTTATTCATATTGATTAGCCATGCTTCACCTGCTTCTTCTTGTTCCCCATCAAAATGTGGTGGTTTAATTTTGCGAAATTCCCCTTGTATTTCCACCCTTTGTCTTTTCGAAGTTTGTTGTTCAATTACATTATCAGAATGTTCCTCCTGTTCCTCCGATCCTTCAGGGGGCATATGGTGGTTATGTTCTTCCGACATCCTCTGTTGCTCCATGCTAGGATTAGCTGGTACTTGATTCTGTCAATCAGACAAACTCTTCAGAATTCTTTCTTGTTCCATCGTCAGTCTGGCATTGTCTTCCCGTAGCCTTGCCATCTCATTTTTAAGTTCCTGTACAGTTTCCAGAATGGCTTGATTTGTAACTCTGGCCTCTTCCCCAAGTTGAACCCACAGTTCAGGATTATTTTCGGGGCCAGGTGCCCCCTGTCCCATCACAGGTTGTCGAGTTGTATTATCTGCTCTCCTCATGCTGCAAGTTCTCGAAACTCCTGATCCTGTAATTTATTCCAAACAAAATGAAAGGGTAATGATAAGGAAAGTTTATATATTTATTTAAAGATTTTTTTTTTTTTATTCCTCTATATGTCAACCTATCCTTACCCAGAGGCCTCAGTTCTGTAACTAGGCTCTGATACCACATTTCACATCCCAACAATACTTACCATGCACAAAAAAAAAAATTGGTTATCTTTTTGCATATTCTGATTGTAAATATCAATTTACACACATAAAGGTATGAATAACCCCATGCATATCTAAAGGTATCTATTAATTTGAAGACCCATTATCGGTCATGATGTACTTAACAATGTAATACATTTGATATGGTAAACATATTACCGAGGCGGAGTTCGTTTATTAAACCAAACTTAACCCTTCTAATATTAACGCGACATAGGCACTGATGTTTACTAGCCCCCTACGCAACCAACGGTCGCTTAACCTTGATGCATTTACTCTCCTGAACGGAGAATAAGACAGCTGGTCCACCTCGGGATTTTTCCCTATCAACTTGGGTTGCAGAATCTGAGAACACTGGAAGGGATAATAAATGGTGCAGTCCGGCCGTGGCTTCCTCGGGATCACTGATAGGATCTACGGTGGATATTTCCAATCGTTAAACGGACGGCCATGACGATTGCCAGCTATATGGTTGCTTTTAGGGTTTTGCATTATATGTTTGCTCAGTTTCATTTCCGCGGTTATTCATCATCCCACCTGTGGCTACACTCCTTCGGATCTTCGTCGCCGGCTTCAATGGTCGTACCCTGGTTCATTGTTGTTCCCTGGAGACTGTAACTATCTTTGGCGCTCCGTTCTACACCGAGACATTGCAGGTATTCCTTTCTTGTTACTCCAAAGTTTAAATAAGAAATTTGTACAGGTTTTATTGGACTCGCCTGCCGCTACCTCTCGCTTATGATGGTTGCTTGGTTGACAGGGGTTCGAGGGATTCCTCTGCGACCCAAGTTTATTTCTTGAGCACTGTCTCTCAGGTAAGCCTGCACCCTCTTAGCGTAGGATTCAAATTTGTGGTTGATATCGAGTTGAAGTTGATTTCTCCCTTTTTCCTGTCAGGCGATTTTCACCATTCTCTGTTGGAAGTTGAATCCTTGTGGCTTATTTTCCTGAGGGCGCCGTCCTTAGCTTGAAGCCAGGGTACTGCCCTCATGGTGGCAACGGTGTTTACCATGCCTGAAACAGAGTTCATAAACTTATGCCCTAATTCGGAATGTATTATCTCCATGTTTAATCTTCTGGATTATTGTTCTATTGTAAAATGGTTTAATCGACCATCCACTGTGGATGGCTTGGTTGATGCGCTGTGAAATATTTGGCATGAATGAACCTCTGTTTTGAATTGCTATTATAACGCATTGAATAATCATGTCTCTGTTTTTCAAGTGTATGTGGAATTTCTGTTTACTCTGCTTCTGTAATAATAATACTGTAATTTTCCAGTTTACTCTTGTGACCCGAAGTTTTGGCATAGTTTGTTAACTTATTGTTTCATAAGGTTCAGCTCTGGAAAGTTACGTTAATTGATATGTCGCTGTAACCCCTAGTTGGTCTATACATGATTAATATCTGTTTGTTATACAGAAATTAATATATATGTTATTTCGACGTTTGTCTTTGTTTATGCATATAACGCATGGTTACGACCCTTGTTGGTCTCGGCGCCGGAATCTCTGGCTATGCCTTGACTGTCTTTACATTCATGGGTCTTCAACCGTGGTTATGGTCGCCTGTAATGTTTCGGTCACAGAGTATAGGCATACTGTAGCATACCAATCCTTTCTTATTTCAGCAGTTAATTCGAATATTACATGGTTTACAGATTTCTGGAATCTTTTCAAGTTTGTCACTATTCGTAGTCTCTTATTATATTGCTGTGACATTCGTATAATGTTATCCCTTATGAGGATTAGACAGTTTACAGGTTGCTAAGAAAGCATAGTCAATGCCATGGATACTCTATCTTCCTTGTGGTACAGAGTACAATGATCTTTACTCCACCGTGTTTTGGTTGGTTGAACTACTGTGTACAGTCTATGCGCACACTGTTCCAGCATTCCTTGTCATTATATAGGTGTATGTGTATATTTGGACTGGAATATTTCACTCATTCGATGTCTTTTCCTGTCTGTCATTATATCACTATTATACATGTAATTAGTTTCTTCTGTTTTATAATTACGTCTCCCTTATCGAATAAAATATGATTCAAAGTTTAGTTCTTGTATTCGGTTCTTCTATTTTGTTTACAGAGACCCTGTCTCTGATTTGTGTCACCCTTATCCAATAAGGTAGGATTTATAAATTATTTTTCTTGAATTTCAGATCCTACAGAGACTCCACTGTGTCCGCGTAGTACTCTACTCAGATTCTAATCGTCCGTGCAGGACTCTATCTCAGAATTCTATTTAATGATTCAATGCGTTTCATATATATATATATA
>APFE030857763.1:12455-94807 GCA_000404065.3 Pinus taeda
TCACATCCCAACAATACTTACCATGCACATAAAAAAAGTTTGGTTATCTTTATGCATATTCTGATTGTAAATATCAATTTACACACATTAAGGTTTGACTAACCCCACACATATCTAAAGGTATCTATTAATTTGAAGACCCTTTATCGGTCATGGTGTACTTAACAATGTAATACATTTGATATGGTAAACATATTACCGAGGCGGAGTTCGTTTATTAAACCAAACTTAACCCTTCTAATATTAATGCGACGTAAGGACTGATGTGTACCAGCCCCCTACGCAGCCAAAGGTCGCTTAACCCTGATGCATTTACTCTCATAAACGGAGAATAAGACAGCTGGCCCACCTCGGGATTTTTCTCTATCAACTTGGATTGCAGTATCTGAGAACACTGGAAGAGATAATAAATGGTGCAGTCCGGCCGTGGCCTCCTCGGGATCACTAATAGGATCTACGACGGATATTGCCAATCCTTAATCAGACGGCCAGGCCGATTGCCAGCTATATGGTTGCTTTTAGGGTTTTGCATTATATGTTTGCTCAGTTTCATTTCCGCGGTTATTCATCATCCCACCTATGGCTACACTCCTTCAGATCTTCGTCGCCGGCTTCAATGGTGGCACCCTAGTTCACTGTTGTGCCCCAGAGACTGTAACTATCTTTGGCACTCCGTTCTGCACCGAGACATTGCAGGTATTCCTTTCTTGTTACTCCAAAGTTTAAATAAGAAATTTGTACAGGTTTTATTGGACTCGCCTGCCACTGCTTCTCGCTTATGCTGGTTGTTTGGTTGACAGGGGTCCGAGGGATTTCTCTGCGACCCAAGTTTATTTCCCGAGAACTGTTTCTCAGGTAAGCCTGCACCCTCTTAGTGTAGGATTCATATTTGTGGTTGTTATCGAGTTGAATTTGATTTCTCCCTTTTTCTTGTCACGCGATTTTCACCATTCTTTGTTGGAAGTTGAATCCTTGTGGCTTATTTGCCTGAGGGCGCCGTCCTTAGCTTGAAGCTAGGGTATTGCCCTCATGGTGGCAACGGTGTTTACCGTGCCTGAAACAGAGTTCATAGACTTATGCCCTAATTCGGAATGTATTATCTCCATGTTTAGTCTTCTGGATTATTGTTCTATTGTAAAATGGTTTAATCGACCATCCACTGTGGATGGCTTGGTTGATGCGCCGTGAAACATTTGGCATGAATGAACAACTGTTTTGAATTGCTGTTATAATGCATTGAATAATCATGACTCTGTTTTTCAAGCGTATGTGGAATTTCTGGTTACTCTGCTTCTGTAATAATAATACTGTAATTTTCCAGATTACTCTTGTGACCCGAAGTTTCAGCATAGTTTGTTAACTTATTGTTTCATAAGGTTCAGTTCTGGAAAGTTATGTTATTTGATATGTCGCTGTAACCCCTAGTTGGTCTATGCATGATTAATATCTGTTTGTTATACAGAAAATATATATATTGTTTCGTCGTTTGTCTTTGTTTATGCATATAACGCACCGTTACAACCCTTGATGGTCTTGGTGCCGGAATCTCTGGCTATGCCTTGACTGTCTTTACATTCATGGGTCTTCAACTGTGGTTATGGTCGCCTGTAATGTTTCGATTACAGAGTATAGGCATAGTGTAGCATACCAATCTTTTCTTATTTCAGCAGTTAATTCGAATATTACATGGTTTACACATTTCTAGAATCTTTTCAAGTTTGTCACTATTCGTAGTCTCTTATTATATTGTTGTTACATTCGTATAATGTTATCCCTTACGAGGATTAGACAATTTACAGATTGCTAAGAAAGCATAGTCAATGCCATGGATACTCTGTCTTCTTTGTGGTACAGAGTACAATGATCTTTACTCCACCGTGTTTCAGTTCATTGAACTACTGTGTACAGGCTATGCGCACACTGTTCCAGCATTCCTTGTCATTATATAGGTGCATGTGTATATCTGGACTGGAATATTTCACTCACTCGATGTCTTTTCCTATCTGTCATTATATCACTGTTATACATGTAATGAGTTTCTTCTGTTTTATAATTACGTCTCCCTTATCGAATAAAATATGATTCATAAGTTTAGTTCTTGCATTCGATTCTTCTTTTTTGTTTACAGAGACACTATCTCCGATTTGTGTCACCCTTATCTAATAAGGTAGGATTTATAAATTAGTTTTCTTGAATTCAGATCCTACAGAGACTCCACCGAGTCCGCGTAGTACTCTACTCAGATTCTAACGTCCGTGCAGGACTCTACCTCAGATTTTATTTAATGATTCAATGCGTTTCATATATATATGTGTACATTTCATTGGTTTCTTATCATAGCATTTGTATATTGGTTTTCTTGAACAGATTAAGACTATTTATCATGTTAATCTAGACCCTAACCTACAGTCCAGATAATATCTTTTACAAACATGAATGTATCTCAGATCATAAAATGATAACTGTACTGACCTGTACCGCTACCTTATAGTCTTCAGCACTATTCCAGATTAAAGGAAAATACCTTGTTGCTTGTTCTCCTCCCAACCATGAGATTAGTCCACCAGACTAGATCTCCCCCCAAGCTCTTTTGCCGGACTGTTGTCTTCAGCAAAGATATTGCACCGCTTATGCCTGTGATGTGCCTGTGCTATCTGGTCCTTACCAAAGTTAGCACCCTCTTTTCTTCTTTCATTGCCTTCTCCCCGTTTGTTCCTTAACAACCTGGCTCCTTTTCCTTTTTCCCTTTTCTATGGGAATAGGAGAAACAGTTAGGGTTTTTCCCTGTTAACAACTGTTTCTTTTTATTTTTATTTTTATTTTTTATTTATCATCTGGCAAGAAAAGAGAATAAATTCCTTGTAGAAAGTTATTATGTGTAATTATTCAATTTGTATTCAACTTTTGAATTAATAATATTCAACCCATTTTTCACAAAAAGATAATAATCTCTGTTCCATAATTACTTACAATGGTAAAACAAAAGATTTATTCACATAAATTACCCGGTCATTACACACTGAAAGTCATTCTATGTGTTTCCTCTACATGTATTGCTCCCTTTCGCTTGTTTATTACATAGCTTAGAAGATGAAGAGCATTACCACTTGTTTATTTAAGCTATAGAGGTTGTGACCAGCATGATCTTATGAATAACTAGGCATGATGCAAGGCATCCCAAGTGGGTGGAAGATGTTTGATGATATGTATATAGTCAATACACTCCTTTGCATTACTCCTTTGCATTAAGCCTTGCTTTTTATCTTGCATGTACACTCACTACTTGTTAGGTTTGGCTACCTGCTGCCAGTAGTCTCTTACCTCGACAAAGCGGGGGAATGAATTTCCTTCAACCTAATTTCTTCAAGGCTCTTCATAGCAAGTATAGAGATAAGAGAAGGAGATGTGGAATTTCACTATCACAATCTTGAAAACACTTTGCATGTGCGATTAAGTTGCCACTCAACAACATTTTTAGTCTTGGAAGACTCAAGAAAGATCACATCTCTACATATTATAAACTTCTTATTCACTTCATCATAGAGATGGTATGATTTGGAGGTATGAGTACCCAAAGGAGATACATTTGTGACTCCTTGCACCGAGTTTATTTCCTTTTTTCTTATGTATGAAGGCATAATAAGAGGAACAAAAAACCCTGAGATGCCTCACCAAAGAAATGTGGCCATACCACATTTCATAGTGATTCTTGTTTCTGATAGCATGAGATGGACACATATTCTTTATAAACACGACACATAGAAGCACATCAGCCTAAAACCTTATTAAATTAACATGTGAACTATGCCAAGTTCATAGTGAAAGTAATACATTCCATCGAACTATGTGTTGAAAAATGCAGCAAGAAATTCTAAAATTGATTTTTCCTTGTTTAAATCGAGAAAATTTGAATTTCCATGTCAATAGACAACTTGGATGATGTTAACTTGTGTGACATGGCTTGTGTCACACAGTTTACTTAGTAAATTTGAGTTGGAGGTGTTAGAGTTTAGTTATGCATATGTGATTGCTAATTTGTAGAGATAAAGGTCAATTATCTCACGTTGTTGTCATTTAAACTAGTTCCAACATTTGGAAGAACTACTGGAAGGTCATTTAAGTAGTGGGACTTTAGTCAAACTCACTGATCATCTAGTTAACTCATCAATCAACCCAAAATAGTTGGTGCATGCAAAGAAGTCGAGCTCCCTAATATTGGTGGAGATTACAAGGCAATTTTAATTTCTTGTATCTCACACAGTTGGAAGAACTTACCATAACCATAGTGGAGGAGGTAGCTTTAGTAGGAGCTTCTTGTGAAATTGGAGAGGGAATGATTGTTGGTAGCATTAATAGCATACCAACAATTTCTTTTGCACCACACTTCAATGTTCTGTGCAAGGTTTTTGAGTGTGGATAATTTTTTCTAATTCTTTTTGGTCGTGCACATCCTCACTAACTATCTTGGAAGGTATGTAATAGTTCCTTGCATGCATGTCCTCACTAAATATGTTTTGGGAGGTCTGTACTAGTTCCTTGCAAATTTATGTTTGTCACTACTTAACTACTTATGATCTTAGGTGCTCACAACAGTCCGACAGTTTATGACACTCTCCGAATCATCATTCCTAAAAGGATCAAACAAAATAGCTTGAGAGGAAGATGAGAATGACAAACTCCTATTGGAACTAGCCTAGAACTAGTGGAATTGGTTGGCCTCAATGGTTTTAGAGTTGTACCAGTCTATTTTAATGGTTCAAATTGGCTAATGTTGGTCTTGTATTGAATTAACGTTAAAACACCAAAGTGACTAGTTCTCTACTAAACTAACCAATTTCGAATAATGTAATGAAACATAGCTAATGACCACCAAATATTAATTTTTTAATAAAAGAACTTAAAAGGAAAAAAAAATCTTAACCATAGGGCCCTACCAAACCTAACCCTAGTAATTAATGGTAATATTTAATTTTTAAAGAAGTAAATGTTGAGATTCTCCTTATCTTTTCTTTTTGAAAAGGAAAGATAGGGATAATGTAAACTTTTACTTAGATTGTTAATATTAACACTAATTGTTTTATAGTGGTTCCAACTTCACTCAGTTTGGAGAAAGTCAAAATTTAGATCCCATTCAAAATTTAGCAAGGTTAAACAATTTTCAGGATTTCAGGATTGGTAGGATTGCAAGGTGTCCATTGGATTCTATGATGTATGATGGTGTGGAATTGGCATTGAATAAATAACACTAGATCAATGTACCTTGATGTTGGTTGCATTGATTGTTGAACTTCTTTGTCATGACACGAGTGTCTCCATGGATTGAGTGAAGGTGTACATTTTCATTAGGGTCATGACAGAGGGGTTCAACAATCAATGCAACCACAACTAGACACTAGTACCATATGATAAGATTGTAAATTATAAATTCTATACTCTCAACTATTTCATTGTAGTTACTCATTAGTACTATGCTTATTTTTGTACTCTAGATTTCATTTAGAGCCCATTTGTTGATGTATTATGGTTTAAAGATGTATTTAGTTGGTGTTCTTTTGGTTATATGCACTCCTACTTGCTATAAAAATAAGAAACATTATATATTTGTGTATAAATTATTTGGATTCACATTGATACAGATGAATATATACGTTTTTCCCTAAAATTTGGATGTTTTATGTATTTTTTGAATAACCTTTTTCTCTTTTTTTCTTTTGGCTCCACTCTAGTTAACATTTTGGGTTTGACCATATGGATGCAAATGAATGTACATGATTTTCCCTGAAATGTGAATGTTTTATGTATTTTTTTAATAATCAATTTTTTGGTCTACTTTTGTAGCTCTAGTCTGGTTCAAATTTTGGGGTTGACCATTTTGATGATTGGTCTGGTTTTGATAACATTGAAAAAGAATGCCCATTATTGTACCTCTTCATGACCAATGTTGTTTCCTTATAAATCCCGTCAAGCATAAGTTATCTTCATGAAGAAACAACTGTGGTGAATTAAGAACAAAAGTGTAATTAGTTTCTCATTCAAAAGTATGAAACATATTTTGGGGCTTGTTAACAAAATTATTATCAACCATGGTTTATTTAGAAAATAACATATATTAAACTATTTAATGAATTATTAAATTAATAACTATTTAATATGGGTTGACTTTTAGTGATATTTCTATGGATCATCTGATCATGTTGTGGACTATTCAAAAGTCATGTCGCTAGTAAGTCACGTTTTTATGTCTCTTTTTGATCTTTATACAAAATAAAGTAGAGAATCGATGGGAATCTTTAATTCATGATACTAAAAATGGGATCACAAATTATCTTAAGTTTACATGCAATATATTGACAATGTATCCATGTGAGAAGTACTACAGTAGAGGGATTGGGTCAACCAAGCCTTTTCAATATATGAAAATATTAGGCTTCAAGAGTTCCTGTGTTGTAGCGATGGATGCATTAAAGAGGGACAATCAAATTAACTCAAACTACTAGAATGGGATACTGATGGGTGGAGGTTAAGTTGTACCTATTATGTGAGCCTCATCTTTGGTATCTCCTTCATCTATATGTTCTCCTAGGGTGATAAAATTTTTTCACAAAACTATTTTGAGCTTTAACATTTCTTGATTACATAGTCATATTGTTTCATTAATAGAATTATATTTCTTGATAAAACAAGTAGAAAAAATCCTATTGGTGTGTTGGGATTAAAAGTAATTTTTCCTTCCCCTAATATTATTTTTTTAACTTGAGGAGGTGGAGGATTTTGAGGATGGCATATTATGTTCTTCTAAGCAATGTGAGTAGGCAATTTACATAGATTCTCTAGGTAAAGAAATTTGTTCATATGTTGTTAGATATGATCCAAGATGAAAGTATAAATAATTGTGGTTGGATCAATATATTATTTTTCAGCCATATTTTAGAGCAAAATATTTGGAGGAATCAAATTTATGTGTCATTTTTACTACTTCTCGCACCTTGAAAATTTCCGAAGAAAATCCTTAGGATCCATCTTAAGGCCATAAATGACCATATTCTTTTTTCTCAAACTTATTATTAACCTTGATTCCATAATTCAAACACCTGTTGATAACTAAAATTTTCCCAACAATAGTTTGTGACTCTTGCTAGTATGAGGTTCCAGAGGGACCTCACAAAATTTGGTATGAGAGGAACATTCAAATTTTGGCTAAGCTCCCATGCTTAATTGTGTGTAAATACTATGAGATGTGTGTGATCATTACAATGATGGGTGAACCTAGTGGACTAGTACCTATACTAAATGAAAAACACAAGAATTCTAACCTATTTAAAGGAGAAAGTTGATGAGAAAATTTGAGGTGATTGAATCAGAGAAAATTACGTATATCCACATTTAAGGATTGTTTACTATAAACCTGGAAGGCATTGCGCACTTAAATTATCAAAACAAGACATATAATAGTCATTGACTAAAATAATAAGTACCTAATGTAGAAGGAAACCAAATTGAAACCAAGTACAAGGGATGATACTTCCGAAGGATCAAACATGTAATTCTTCTTCTCCAACAAGTCCTTATTAAGTACCTCTTGAATCTGAAATCCATTGCAGGCAGTTGTCAAATTCATCAGCTAGTAATTGAGGAAAACGTTAAGAGTATATAGCTTATTCATTGGTTCTCAATGAATTCTTCAAAGAAATCTCTTTAGAAATTCATGTGGCATGTTGCTCCTAAATCAGGAAACCAAACATATTTCCATGAAGCAAGTGAAGCAGTAAATAAGTTTTCAATTACTCCAATGTTGCAATGTGCCACAAGATAATGAGAAGATTCAAATGCTTTTCCTTTGACTTCACCAGGTGCTTTACCATGGTCAATGAAGGATTGTTCAATCTTGTTGCCATAAGAAATTTACCGATGCAATAAAATTATGATACCAAACAACACACAATGATGAATGAACACACGGTGATGAACCAATGAACCAACTAGACATCAATGCAGATTATAGGGGTAGCAGTCCAACACATAGAGCATTGAATGCACAAAATAACATGGTTCACAACCATTAAAAAGGACTCACCACAACATTTAAACAACCATCCAACCATCCATACACATGACATGTAAGCCTATTTGGAACTTAAATAATACTTGGGATTAGAAAGGGTTATGAACAAAGTAATCTATATGCCATGACTCTTTTATAAAAAATTTTGTTTTTAACAACTCACATTCTAATGCATACCAATCAAACACATTTCAATGCATGGTTTGCGTGCAACAAATCAATGTTTTTACAGGAGAGCACACATCATTGAAAGAATCAGTCATAATTTGTAGGAATTCTAGGTACAATTGAACGGTCTTCTCATGACTTCAAATGACCTCACATGGAATATAGAGTAGGGGCACATGCTTGGAATAAGCACATAGATATATAGAGTGCAAAGGGATAGAATATAGAATGAAATAATGGTAGGGAATATGTCAATCAATATGAGATACAAGAGGAGAAAACTAAATTGGAACCTGTTGCTTTGATACCATGTCAGGCTAGGTTTGTAACTCCGAATCAAATTGTGTTTTGCATTAAAAGAGAATATGAATATGTACAAGCAGAGAAAGACTATTGGGTTTCATATCCTAATTTCTCTTTGTCTTCTATCATCCTTTATTTTTTGCTATTTAGAATATTTACATAATTTTTCCTAATCCCAAAGATAGGGTGTCAACATTTCCAATATTTGTGCTGAATCCAAATTCCTCTTTGTAATGCCTATAATAAGGCTGCAAATGAACCTCATCACACAATTAGTATGTGATCTATTCACCTATATGGTCCTCATATCATTCTAACATCATATCATCCACAATATTCATCTGAACTTACTGAGAAAGTCATGTGCATCAACTATCATCTCCATGGATATAATCGTGTCCTCCAAGATATCCTCAATCGTATCAATGTGCCACTTTAATACTACTATTGTCTCTCAATTTGTAGTGTTAGGTAATTCAACTACTTGTATCCTTGTCCATTTGTGTCTGATGCAACTAGTTTCCTCTATTACTGAGTCACAAGGAAGACACTTGCACACCTACCATCATCATCCTACTCACAATAGTTACCAAGTGTGGGCTTAGGCATGAAATGATAGCCAAATAGTCTAAGTGTGAAAGGGAGACTACCTTCTAAAAATTGTAGATAATGTGAGGTCGTGGTTTTGATTTTCATCAAAACAACTTCAAGATCACCATTGTTGAGTGAAAAAGGGAATGGAGAATATGTGCTTCTTTCTTAAGCGACAATGAATATAATACATTTTTTGATGGTGTTATGAAGTAGGTTCATCGGTCTGAGCACCATTTGGTGGATAGTGAGGAGCAATGTACTTGTGCTTTCAAGGTATTATGTCAAGCTGGTCCAATTACAAATTGAAGGACTTTTTTGTAAGAACATTTTCTTTTTTACTACAGGAAGCATTGAAATTAATCCTATAATTAATGATTTGATAAGGTTAGTGGAGGAAAATAAAATTAGCTCAATTAACTATATCCTTGTTTTCTGGCTGGGACATTTTTAAAAGCTCAAGAAATGCGTGAAGTATGGTTTTCACAGGAACTTCATGAGCTTGAAGATATTGGCAAAATGTAACAAAGGCGCACGATTTGCTGGCAGTTTCCTTTTGAGTGAGATAGTTTGCCACTAAAATTTCAAGTTCCGTTTTACGGTCCACAAGATCGTTAAGAAGATACTTCAACAAGTGCATTTCTAGCTGCAAAAACTCTGCCTTTAAGGGCTCACTATATTATGCACTTATCCTTTCAAGTGGATCAATAATCTTTTCAACAATAGTTTTTATAATAGAAGGATCAATAACTTGACCATTTTGAAAGGCATGGACCAACATAAGAAGAATCAAAATTTGCATAGCAAGGACTACTTCATCATGTGTCAGTTCCTTGGACCAAATAAATTCATAAAGTGCACCAAAAGTGCCTTCTTCATTTGAGGATTATATCCTTGTTTATCAGGGCTTTGACAAGCCTCTGGCTTTCTTTCACCTGCTCCAAGATGTGTCTTTGTTCATGACATATACGGTTTTGTACATGACAATTATTGTTCAGCCAATCTAGCATCAATTTAACTAATGCTGACACCTATGAAATTCTCTGGAGATGGGCATCCTGCTACATGGTCTTCCCAGTAGTCTGTATGTAATCATTACCCCAAAAATCCAATAACTAAACATTGACCCATACATTCATGTTAATTACAACTTTTCATATGCTAATTCTTCATTTCTAATATATGGTTCAACACCTATAAAAGACTCAAGTAGCAAATTCTTGTCATTATTAACATCTCCAACACTCTTGTCCTCATGAACATCAAGAGATGCTCTCTTGTCACTAGGAACATCTAAAAACACACTCTTGTCACTTCTAGTAGTAGTTACAATGCCCAAAGGTAGACTATAAGTTGAAGTGGATCTGGTGTCAGAATACAATCTATCATTAAAATGTAATTCCAACTTAGAATTTGGCATTTCATGCATTTCAATAGGTGTAAATCCCATATACAAAGGTAATCTTTCATTCATAGTCTTCCCCCCACTAATATTTTTCTTTGTATTAGTTCCAATGGCTCGGTATGGGAAGGATTCTGTCCTACGGGACATACATTCTACATCAGTACCTAGTTCACCATTTGCATCATTGAACCTTTTATCTAGAGAAACACCTTTTATCTGATCCAAATTTACCATTTTCACTGTCCAGATATTTTCCATTTCCACCATCAAGGGTTGCACTAGCAATGACAGCTAAAGTTGGCAATCCATTACTATCTCCATCCCTTTTAATTAAATTATGCTGATTTCATTATTAGGAAACCAGCTCACAAAAAGATAGAAAAGAGAGATAAACGCCTTAGAATTCATCCTCCTCAAGGGGGAAACCTCCTTTACATTACACAAATCAACAATTCTTCGATGATACAAATGAAAAGACATCCTTTCTATATATAGGAGTCTAAGGGTTCACAATATAATCAGAGCCGACATACCAATAATTATGTAAGGGCGCAATAATAACAATAGTGTGCTTCTATGGGCACAATAATAACAATATGGGGACTACATGGGCACACCAATATAATAATGGCACTGTAGTAATAACAATAAGGGGTTAGACTAGTAGTATAGGGACCTAACATGCCCCTCTCCTTCAAAAAGTGTTGTCCACAATGCTTGAGTAGTTCTTGATGCTTTTGTACAAATTTTTGTCCTCCCATGTGGAATATTCAGCGGGTAAGTTCTTCCACTTGATGACATACTCTGAAATTGATCTATTTCATAGCTTTCGATTTCTCGATTCTGTGACTACTTCACGTTCCAATATGATTTTTCCTTCCTTTTCAAGTTCTCACAATATTGTTTGAATTGGGATCTTCTACAAATTTTGAATGAGTTCCCACTCCTTTGGGCATATGGATATTTGTAAGGCCTAATGTTTGGAGGAAGACTTCCTGGAATCAAATGAATAGCATGACCATGATCACAAATAGGTGGGAGTCCTTTGGGAGTCTCAAATACCTTGGAACGATTGTCCAAAATGTTTTGGAGATCTGGAGAAATACATGATTTCGATGTGGGATCCTCTATTGAACATAATTGTGCAATTATGCCCTGTTGTTATTTATTTAGAACCTTTTTCATACTGTTAGAGTTGATTATCTTTCCTGGTTTCCCTTTGATACCCCTCAATTCAACTTCATTTTCTTCCCAAAAAAATTTCAAGAAGAGTTCTTGAAAATTAAAATCTATTGTACCCAAATATTGTAGCCATTGGACTCCTAGTAAAGCATTAGCACCACCTATTGGAATGGAAAGCATTGGGCTTTTCAATACATATTCTCCCATCGATAGCTTGATATTATGGCACTTTTCAGAGTAGTTTATGGTTCCTCCACTTGCAACCATCACATGACACTATGGTACTGGATATAGGAAGAAATTCAATTCCTTGGCTATCTTACAATGAATAAAACTATGGGTACTGCCTGAATCAATCATCATTGTTACCTTTTTATTCTTGATATGTCCTTCTATCTTGATAGTTCAAGGAGTGGTAATTTCTTCCAATGCATTACAAGATATGGTCAGATTCATTTCTTGATGCTTTATGTGATCTTTCACTTCTTGAACATTTTTATTCTCGATATGTCCTTCTATATTGATAGTTTGAGGAGTGGTAATTTTGGTCAATGCATTACAAGATATGGTTGGATTCATTTCTGATTTCTCGAAGTTATCTTTCACTTCTTGAACCTTTTTCTTCTTGATATGTCTTTCTATATTGAGAGTTTGAGGAGTGGTGATTCTTTCCAATGCTTTACAAGATATGGTAAAATTAATTTCTTCTTCCTCTAGGGTGGGTTCTTTGTGTATATCCTATTCTTTTGATGTTTCTTGATCCTTTTCTTCCTCCTCTTCATAATCTATGTAAAATAATTTCTTCTCATCACACTTATGATCTTTACTGTATTTTCTATCACAATTGTAACAAAGCCCTTTTTCTCTTTTTTTCTTCCAATTGTTTTGGTGTAAACCTTGTAGGTTGTGGAAGGCTAGGAGAGAAAACTTATTAATTATAGTCATGAGTGGTGGGATTCCTTGTTTCCATAATTTTTCTTTCAATTTTTCTTGCCAACTTGAATGCCTTCTCAAATGAATCAGGTTCCCAAAGACGAACCTTGTGTTGAATTTTATCCTTTAAAGTCCCTATGAAGGCATCAACCATTTTCTTCTCTGGTATATCATTTAACCTTATATTCAATTTTTGGAAGTCCTCAATGTGCTTTACCATTGAACTCTTTTGTTTGAGATTTATCAATTGGCTAAAGAAGGTGTTGCTCTTTGTGTCCTCATAATGTTCTATCATTTCCTCTGTGAAAATTGACCAAGTGACAAGTGGTTTACGAGAACAAAGCCCTTTATCACATAAAAATTGATTCGGTTCTAAATAATTAGATGCAATATGTACCATTTGTAACAATGGTACACCATGTATATCAAAATATTTCTCCATCTGTAGTATCCAATTTATCGGATCCTTGCCATCAAACTTCCTCATGTCACGTTTTCTTGATTTGAGGAGCTCGATCTTGAAGTGAATGTAACTCTCTACTTTCAAATATTTAAGTTCTTAAATTACAACCTGTGGTAACCCTCTGTGTCCTCTTTCCAATGCCACGTGTCTGATAGAAATTGGATTCTCCAAGAAATATTTTTGCACAATCTCCCAAGACAACTCGATTATATACCTTTTTCGAAGAGCGAACTTGTACAAAGTGCCACATGTCAATGTTTCTATCTACAGACCTGAAATTGATACACAAGGATTTACAAGATGTCCTATTTCTATAACTTCCTACAAAAAGTATAATCTGATTCTCATAAAAATGTTATGACGATTTTCCCATGGTCACCTGTTTGCGATGTAATTCAGGAACCTGTAGAAACCCTAAATTTCTTGGATTGTATCTCCACAAATATAGTGAAACAAGATATGAAATTTAGGTGAGAGCTTTAGAATTTTTTTGGCTCAAATGGGTTTTAATTTCAGAGTCTGAAACATTGTAGAAAAATAATTACAGTGAAAATTCCAAAATGACCTGTTTGAGATGGAATTCCACAGCTTGCAAAAACACTAACCTCCTCAGAACATAGCTCCGAAAATATAGAGAGACAAGATCTGAAATTCGGATGCAAGCTTCAATGCAATTTTGGCACAAATGGGTCATTGTTTTAGCTTCTGAAACATTGTAAAAAACAAGTTATAGCGAAACTGCCATGATAACCTATTTGGAGCAACGAAAACCTTAGAATCCAAAGTTCTGATACAAAATTTTATGAAACGAGCTCACAAAAAGATAGAGAAGAGAGATAAATGTTTTAGAATTTAGCCTCTTCGAGGGGGCAACCTCCTTTACATTACAAAAATGAACTATTCTTCGATGAGACAAATGACAGGACCTCCTTTCTATATATAGGAGTCTAAGGGGTCATAATATAATTAGAGTTGACATACCAATAATAATGTATGGGCACAATAATAACAATAGTGGGCTTCTATGGGGCACAATAATAACAATATGGGGACTACATGGGCACAACAATATAATAACTGAGTTGTACTAATAATGATAAGGGTTACACTAGTAGTATAGGGACCTAACATTCATACCTTATTTTCTAGGGGATACAACCATGCCCATGCTTTGGCCTTTGCTTAAAATTTCCTTATACTTTGTTCTTTAGGCTTGGGCTCATGATCAATGTCGCTTGGTTTGTTTTTCTTGCCACTATTCCAGAAATTATCCAAACTTTCGTTCTTATGTTGCTATATTATTCTATTCTTTTGTTCCATTCTTGTAGCATGTTAATATTTTCTACTTACTGCTCTTCCATCTTATTAAATTTTTCTTCTTGCTGTTCTTCCAACTTTCTCCGAGATTCCACATACTTGAGCCAAAAATTAGCTTCTAGCAGTTCCATTTTGAAATACCATCAAGGCTAGTATGATCTTTACTCTGATACCACTGTGGTGTGTTAGGGAAATTTTCCCTAGGTTTTCTCACACAGTTAGGTATTATTCAACAATTTAACACTTCTCAAGGGTAGCAGTTTTAATACTACAGTTCAAAATTTATAATATTTAATGAACAATACATTCATGAAAGTCTCCTTGACACAATCATTGGTTGGATTGTTCACCAAGATACAACCTTATGGACAATTTTAAATAATTAGGCCTACTTCCCCACTTGAACTAAAATTCAAACATAACATATTCCACTTCTACTTGTATTCCCACCTTCATTTTGCTTTCACTAGTACTTTATCCAAAACAACTAGGAAAAGGTGCTTTGAAGTCAAAAGTAGAATAAAAAGTCGGGATTACCTCTAGGATTTTAAAATTCGTAGGGTGGTTGGTTTGGATTGGATCCACTTTTCTTAGGCTATATCATGTCTACTACTTGACCTTCCTCTAGCACAAACAATTAGAACACATTACTAAGTAATTCTTCATCTTCTTTCTTTGTGATGATATCTATCTCCATAGGCTAATCAATACCTTACAAACTGAGGCTTCCTTATGGACAATCATGATCCATCTAACTGAATGTGCTCACCTTCTTGTGCCATGACTTCCTTTTTCTCTTCCAAATTTCTAGACATATTATCCCCACTTATTATTCTCTCAAAGCTCTTTCTAATTATTAAATCCCCCTATTTGAACAAATCTTTGGTATTATTTTGACACCTTTGAAACCTTTTGAACTCTTTTACTTGTGCCTCTATGTTCCATCCTTACTAATACTCATTTTCATTACCATAGTATTGTGATGAATCCCCTTCGTTCTATTCATCCACCACTTCTTAATTATTGCATTTTTATTAAAATCCTATTTTCCCCTCTTTACTGCATGTTATTCCTCCATGGCACCTTATTCCCTTAGTTATTCAATATCAGTCAATCCATTCTAGGTCACCTCCATGCATTAGTGCTTACACTTCCATGGTTGGAGAACTAAAAGACACATAATCCTCTTCCACAAAAAAATTATTTATCCATGTCAAAATCTCTTTAACCAACCTTTTATGAGCTCCTTTCTTGAACTACCCTTCTCTTGATTTTAAAGAACTAGTTCAACTCTACTACAATCTCAATATTCTATCTCTATATGGTAATTAACCCAAATATATTTTTCCCTTGAGATTTTCTAATTGAACTACTACAACAAAAACAAATTATGGGAATTCCATTAGATCTCTCTTCTTATGTTCCAAGCCTCTACCATGCATGACAAATGAAGCTCATCAAGTTCCATATCCTCTAGGGCATCTTTCTCAACTACGTTTTCCACCTATGTTATGATTTCTTCATTACAAGATGGTTTTTCCTTATTTTCGATATTATATAGGAGACATAGGGTACAACTATATTTTACATATTAATGAATGTTATGCCAATGCTAAGTTATGTACCCTTAAAAACTCTAACTTGTAGACTATCTTGATTGTTGATCTTTGTCATGATATATCTCTAAAACGTGTGCCCTTCTAAATTTGAAATTCCATTATTTTCCCCTTCATCAATCTTGTAAATGTAGATTTGATGTCAATTTTATATTGGTTAACTTATTTATAATGGGCATATAATGAAAACACTACTACAAAAAATACCTTTAGGGGCTGTTCAGGCTTGCGAAAATCTTTTCATAACCATCTCTAAATGTTTTTTAGGGATTTAGTGGCATTTTTAAAAACCCCTTGGAAAGTCATGAAAATTGAATCTTTTTTTGGGGGGAGAACTAGATACATCTAATTTAAGAAAATATCACATAGTTATTTTGCAACATCTCACCACCACATACAAGATCAAATCAATAAACATCAATTATCACTAAATTCATCTAATTTCAAAAAAATAACATACTCCTTTTGTAACATTTATAGGATCAAGCACACAATTATATAATTTGTATACATGAAATAAGAATGCTGAAATAATCAAGAAATTTTAACTTTTCCTTATTATAATATATTTCTACATTAGTTTTATCATGCCAAATAATAATTTTGTTAAATATAAATAATGCTAACAAAATTCTCTCTAAATGCTAACAAACATAAATAATAACATACTAAGCCAATATAGATTTGCCACTATAGATAAGCCAATATAAGGATTAGCTGCGGGAAAAGAAACAGGAAAAAGAAAATAGAGAATACACAGTGCTTAACAATATCACAGGAAAAGTGATGGTGCCTGAAAATCATAATCATCAACAGCTAGAACAATAACCCCAATAGCAACAAGCACCTCAAACACCTGAAAGTGGTGTTAGAAGATCTACCATGATAAGTAGACCCCCTGAACGATACTCTCCTTCAGTATATTATGTATTGTTGACTGATTCTGGTGAACCAAAATGTTATGAAGAAGCAGTGCATGTAGAAACCAGGAAGAAGTGAGGGCAAGCCATGAAAGAAGAGATGGACTCCTTAGCACATAACTAGGCTTGGGACTTAGTCAGGTTGCCTGCAGGTAAAACGACATTGCAAAATAAATGGGTTTACAAGTTGAAAGAAGAAGATGGAGGTAGGAAAAGGTATAAAGCTAGACTTGTAGTGAAGGGATTTGCACAGAAGAAATTTATTGATTTTGATGAAATATTTTTTTCTGTTGTTAAAATGACTTCAATCAGAACTATTTTAAGTCTAGTAGTAGTTGAAGATTTGCATCTTGAGCAGTTAGATGTAAATACAACCTTTCTCCATGTGGATTTGGAGGAAGAGATATATATGCAGCAACCACAAGGATATCAGGTAAAAGGGAAGGAGAAACTAGTGTGCAAGTTGAAGAAGAGTTTGTATGGCTTAAAATAGGCTCCAAGGAAGTGGTATCTAAAATTTGATAGGTTTATGTCTGGACAAGGTTATACGAAATGTCACTCTGACCATTGTGTTTATCTCAAAAGGCAAAATGATGGCTGCTCTATTATATTGTTATTGTATGAAGATGACATGCCATTTGTAGGTTCTAACATGCAAGAAATAAATGTGGTCAAAAGGAAATTTGCAAACTCATTTGCAATGAAGGATTTGGTTACTACAAAACAAATCATTGGTATGAGAATAACTAGAGACGAGAAGAATAGAAAATTAACATTGTCTCAAAGTGAGTACATAGAAAAGGTGTTGAAAAGGTTTAATATGCAGAATGAAAAACCAGTTAGTATGCCTTTGGCCAGCCATTTCAAATTAAGTAAGGAGGCGTGTCCCAAGACTTAGGAAGAAATGGCTCATATGTCTAAAGTTCCATATACATCAGCAGTTGGAAGCTTAATGTATGCAATGGTCTACACAAGGCCTAATATTACACATGCAGTGGGATTTGTAAGCAGGTACATGAACAATCCAGGAAAAGAACATTGGATGGCGGTGAAGTGGATTTTCGGGTATTTGAGAGGTACCACAAACCAAGCATTATGCTTTGGTGGTTCAAACATTGCTATACAGGGATATGTTGATGCATATATGGCAGGTGATAGAGATAATAGGAGGAGCACTATAGGATATGTATTTACTTCAGGTGGAACAATTGTCAGTTGGGTCTCAAAACTACAAATTTTTGTTGAACTCTCAACAATAAAAGCAGAGTATGTTGCCGCTACAGAGGCTAGTAAAGAAATGATTTGGTTACAAAGGTTTCTGGATGAATTGGGTAAGAAGGAGTTGGGTAAGTTAATAGTCATGGCTAGAGTGCCATACATCTTGCAAAGAACTCTACATTTCATTCCAAGACTGAGCATAAAGAGCTCAAGTACCATTTCATACGGTTAGCATTGGAAGATAGATAATTGAAGCTGGGAAAGATACACACTAGCGAGAATCCTGCAGATATGTTAACAAAAGTTATAACCAGGGAGCAACTGAGAATCTGCTCAGTTTCAATTGGTCATCAAGTATGATGAAGAAGATGAGAAAAAATCAGGTCCAAAGTGGAGTCATTATCTAGCAAATGAAGCAACAGTGGAGTTTCTATAATCAATCTCCAAGTGGAAGATTGTTGAGTGTGGAGCCTGATTATGTTCTGTATTCAAAGGTTTCAGCTGGATGTATACAGCAGGAAAACTGTACAACCCTCAACGCGGGGGGGTGCGGGGGGGACTTGTCCCCCCCACAGGGGCCTGGGTGGGTAAAACCCTCTTGGCTGGGGGGTCTGGGGGCTAGCGGTCCCCCAACAGGGATTTGGGGGTAGCACCCCTGAAGCTAAAAATAGATGTAAAATTGCCTTGTAAAAGTCTAGTAATTTCTAGTCAATCTGGGCCATTCATTAGGTGGATGATCTAACTGTATAAGTTATGTTTAATTTAGGGTTTTTTTCCCTAGAAGGTAACCCCTCACCATATATGAGGAAATTCTTGTGGATTCTTAAAGAAGGTATGTTTTGATGACTATTTCAGTGTCTTTTCATTAGAACTTACAAGACTTTTTCCATCATGAACTTAGAAAATTATAAAGAATTGTAATAAAACATGTGAGATTAATATGCAAGATGAGAATGCTAACAATTGTCATTTCCTTATGCAGGAAGGAGAAAAAACAATAAGTTTCCGTTCTAAACGAAAAGACAAAGATGAGTTAACTATTGTCCCTTCGACAGGAGACCACATACAAACAAGATCAAAGCGGATCAACTCAGGAAAGGAAGTGAAGATATCAACTCAGCGAAGAAAAGAGAAGAAATGACTAAGGGCTAATGGTTCGGAGAATCCCTCAGGATCCTTGATCCTAAGGGATCATTGTTTTATCTATTTCTGCACTTAGATATCTCCGTCCTCACCCTTATATAAGGGGCAGAACTGTTAGATTAGAAGGGAGTTAGATGTTATTATGCCTTTATGTAATTTCTTTTAAAGGTCAAAACTTTGATCATCGTGTCTTGTTAAGAACTACTCTACTGTAATTTTACTTGATGCATTAATACAAACTTGGTTACTATTTCATCTTTGAGTCTGGAATAACTTCAAGCGGTGTACCCCTGGAGGCTAAGGGCCCGGCCCTGGAGGACACTTGCTCTTGTACCATTACACTTGGTTTTTGTGTGGTTTGCTTATTGACGTGATTTGGTAATTTGGTGTGTTTTATAAGTTTACATCACATGCTCTGTTATGTTTAATTCATTAAGGTTTCTAAAGACAAAGCTATTGTATTGACATTGCATCATATTCTTGTTCTTTTAGGTGTTCATATAATACTGTTAGTTTTTACAGAATACTATTGTTGTTCCATTACAAAGCTTTTGTGTTGTGCACTTGTTCCTTAACATTACAGAAATCATCTTGGAAATTTTGTTCTTTGCGATTGCTAGATTCCTGAATACTATTGTTCTATTTTGAAATGCAATCATATTCTTTCTAATTGAGGTGATAACTGGATCAGATTATTATTTGAGTATGTTGTGTATATATGGTTTTCGGTGCTATTCCATAATGTATCAGTAATCAGTGTTGTTCCATTTGTGTGTGTTATTCAATACATCCCTAAGAGTGAAGGATTATCATTTGATTCATGTAGATTATGATTAATGCATTTGATTTGATAGACTAAGATGTTACGGCTTGTTAGACTTAGTTGTTGTTCTATTTCTTGACTGTTGTTCTATTTCTGAATTGTTGTTCCATTTCAGACTTGCTGTTCCATTTTAGGTTTGTTGTTCCATTTTATTGATGTTCGATTTCTTTGCCATTCCATTTCTTATCTGTCATTCCATTTATTGTTATTGGTGTGAAGAACGATCTCAAGTTGTAGTGAGCATTGGTATCTATTGTTCGGCCCCCAGATCCCTGATCTGTTCTCTGATTTCCTTTTCCATCAGTTTCCAAAGGGATGGGTTATTGCTACCGAAACCTTGACTAATAAATTACTTAGTTTTCTGAATGTGTGATTTAATCTTTTGAAGTAGTTAAGCTATCAACAAGCATCCATTTACCCTTGTATTTTCAAACACTGTGCTACTAGCATTACTCTGGCAAATGATAGCCTCAGACTAAGACACTCTTTGAAATAACAAAATGTTCCCGGATTGACATATTAATGTGAGGTAACTAGAGGTGAAAGAGACCCTTTTTATATCTCTACATTTTGGCACCGTTGTCGGGGAAAGAGTGTATCCATTTGTTCCTTTTCTCAGAGTAGTATACGAACCTGCTAGGAAAGAATAGGGTTTTGAAAATGGAGGGTAAGAACCTACATGTGGAGCATGTAAAAGCCCTGTTCCTCTCCCCACTTTCCTACAAATTTGCTGCTATTTGTTTAAGTAGGATTTAGTAGTTAATTTTAGTGCGTGAATAAGCAGAAAAAGCCAGAAAAAAATTCAAAACCTCTACCCAAGCCAGAAAAAGCTAAGGGGTCAGTGACCCTTGGCTGATAAACCTTCATAGATGAAATCTACAAGAAAGCAGAATCTCAGCCCTCAGTGGGACCCAGGAAAGTTATTTCTAAACAACCTACTAGTTCCCTTCAGGCCAGAGGTTCACCATCTGTAGCCTTTGCTGAGGTGCATAGTCAAAGTTAAGAGCAGGACTTTCAAGAAATTGAAAATTCTACTCTAGAACTATTGCAGGATGGGAATTTCAGTAATCTTTGTGAAGGAGGAGGAGAGACAGGGTAAGCTGAGGAACCAAGATCTCCTCTTGAGACAACTCAACCATTAAACAACCCAGACAAAGGAAGTGTTGCAAAAATCATCTTTGAAGAAACTCAATCTCCTCAGACAATAATCCCAGGTAGAGGAAGTGCTATTAAAACTATTCCTCTTAAAGCCATTCCCACTCAACCTAGGAATACCCTCCTAGATATCCCATAGGGTTATTACCATATATTCGACGCAATGGCTCAAAACCAGCCAAACACTCAAAGCTCTACATTACAATACTCCATAGTGGATTTTGCAACAAATACGCCTATGAAAGAAATCCCTCTTCAACATATCCCTACATTCCATAGTCTTACATCAAAAGACATAGATGCATTTTTATTTGAATTTGATGTACTGTATAGGGGATATGATTACACCACCAACCCCTAGAAACTGAAACTATTTCCCTCTACACTAAAAGGGATTGCTTTGAGATGGTTTATGGGATTAGGTGGCAGGGTTATAAATAACGAGGATCAAATGAAAGAATCTTTTCTAAAAAAATATCAGGACTATTGCAGGTCTAGAGAACTGAAGGACGAAATATTCCAGATAATAGCTGGACCAAATGAAACATTAGAGGAGTATGTGGAACGTTTACAGTATAATCTACAAATATCTCCTTATCAATCATTGCCTTTACCTGATAATGTGTTGAAAACAACATTAATAATGGGCATGAAGGAACAATGGGTCGAAACATTAAACATTATGGGAAAAGGAGATATTTATCAAGAAAGTTTTGCTGACATTATTGATTTATGTATCAGGAGCTCGAGAGGCAGCACAAGAGTAAAACTGGCAGAACATGATCGCTTTGTAAGAGATAATAAAATCTCGTTAGAAGGAGTAATGCGTATAGAAATTGGAAATTTATTGGAAAATTATAAAACTGGTATACTAGGGACACTAACTACACAACTTGATATTATGCAGGCCAAGCAAAAGCAAATGGAGGCATAACAGAATTTGGAAATCTTCTGTCCCAGATGCAGGAAGAAGCATAGCCATAAGGATTTTCCACTAGATGCAGTCCAAACATGTGCCATTTGCACAAAAGATCATCTTACGGAGATGTGTCCCTCACTTCCTGGATTGGAAGCAGTATATAAGGAAGCAGAAGAAGAGCCAGAATCGGTGTATTTGCTCAACCAGCGCCGTCAATGGAAACGACAACAATCTGGTATGTTTCCAGACCCAATTTAATCTTTTCAGCCTCCGCAGTATAATGCTCAATAGTATAACATGTGGCAAAGTCAATTCCAACCCCCATTTCCAAACTGGTCACCATAGTCATTTCCTTAAACCCGTGGCTGAATCAGGCAAGCCAATCTAGTTGGCCGAATCTTCCTTATACTCCACCATATTGGCAAAGTAACCCATACCCACCACAATGGACTCCCCCTACTTCATAAAGTTCAGCTTGGTAGACAAACTGGCAGAGACCAATGCATCAACCAGTAGGAAGCATTCCTCTCCCTCAACCTACACTGTCAGCCTTACAACAAAATCCCCAGTCTAATCTGAAACCACAACTCCCAGCCCAACCCAACCACAATCCAAATAACAGACCGGTCCAATCTCTTCAAATCATAGAAACAACAAAAGTGGGAGCCCATCTGAGGGAGTGTAATGATCTTTAGCTAAGATCTGGGTGTATTATTGAAACTGAGGGAGATAAGATAGTTCAAATTGAAGATCACTTACCTAGAGAAAATCTGTCACAAGAAGAGGATGTGAATAAACAACAAACTCATAATCAAGCAACCACATCCTCGACCTATACAATATCCTGATTTTGACATTCTGGGAGAATTACAAAACTTGTACACAAAAATTCCATTCCTCCAAGCCATTCAAGACATCCCGATATAAAGAAACCAAGGAGGAATATAACAAATAATCCAAGAGTCCAAGTAGTTGGCACTCTATTTGACTTATTATCAGGAAAAGAAACACCCATTAAATACAAAGACCTAGGAAACCCAATAGTAACTATCCAAATTTATGGTCAAACTCTATCCAATGCCTTGGTTGATCTTGGAGCTGCAATCAATATCTTAACAACCACTACTCGCCAAAAGCTAGGCATTACATCTGTAAAACCCACCTCTACCTTGCTAGAATTGGCTGACCGATCTGTAGTTAGACCAGAGGGCATACTACATGATGTCATGGTCTCTGTTTACTCCTGGGAATATCCAAACGATTTTCTGATCATAAATCCCAAAACCTGACTTGATGGACATCCATTGATGTTAATTAGACCTTGGCTCGCCACTGCCGATGCCTATATTGGCTGTCGGCAAGGAAATATGATCATAACTAGAGGAATTGATATCAAGAACTTTGTTCTATATCCTCCGGTGCACCCAAGTGTCACAATAATCAAAACTAATAGGCACCCTATATCATACCTTACTGATAACATTAGATCTCCATTAACTATACAAGAGGCACTTGATTTCAAAGACTAAACAGAAGATGATGGCATTAATAATTTCATTAGTCAAAATAAACTCACATCGCACACAATGCCATATGATAAAAGTAGCATTCGATAATGAATTAGAAGAGGATCCTCTGAAAGACACACATGATCATACAATCCTTGTCACCTCTGTTGCAAATAGTAAAATTGTGGAAATTGAACCGGGAAAAAACTTAAACATTAATGCCAACCTCACATCTGAAGAAGAAATGAAGCTCATCCATGTGTTAAGGAAATATAAAGAATCATTTGCATGGGACTACCTTGATATGAAAGGTATTGACCCCCAGTTATGTACGTACCACATTTACATAGAGAAAGATGCGAGACTTGTTCGACAGCCTCAGAGAAGACTAAATCCTCATCTAAAAGATGTGGTAAAAGCTGAATTTCAAAAACTTTTAGATGTCAATTTTATCTACCCTATCTCTGATAGTAAATGGGTCTCCCCGCGATAGGCTCTTGATTTCATTGCACCAATCAACCAACCATCAAACTAGAAAACATATATTTTGGTGGCAACAAAATATGTCACCAAGTGGGTTGAAGTAGAGGCATTGCCAAGAGTTACAGAGGACTCTGTCATACAGTTCCTGCTCCATCTATTTGTACATTATGGCCTTCCAAGGGAGATAATTACAAACGATGGACCATAGTTTGCTGGGAACAAAATAGCCGCAACACTCAACAACTATCATGTCCAACATAAAATCACTACTCCATACCACCCACAGGAAAATGGGCAGGTAGAAAGCAACAATAAAATAATAGAAGCAATCCTAACAAAAATCGTTGCATCACGTAGACGTGATTGGAATGCCAGACTACTTGAAGCACTCTGGGCTTATAGAACAACATGGAGAAGCACCACTGGTTACTCACCTTATCAATTAGTGTTTGGAAAACAACATATTTTCCCCATAGAATTCGAAATCCAAACATTACGAACAACACAAGAAGTTGGCTTAGATCTAACTGAGGCACAGATTATTTGACTATGGTAGATCAATGAGCTGGACGAAATTAGGCTCTCTGCACTTCAAAACACTGCTCTGATCCAGCAACAACGAGCTAAATGGCATGATGCACTCATTAAAAATAAAGTCTTCCACCTAGGAGACTGGGCTCTTTTGTATGATTCTAGGTTTCAGGACTTCCCTGGGAAACTCCAGACTCGTTGGTTGGAACATACGAAATCCAAAAGGTACATGACAATGGTACCCTTACTCTAATCACTATTTATGGTTCTAGATATGCCTTCAAGGAAAACGGCCACCAAGTTTGTCTCTATCACAAACCACTCACTCGGGAGTCCTTCTGCCAGCAACTACCCCAAGATTCACATATGGAGATTTTGGGGGTGGAAGAGAAGTCTTCCTCACCTGTAATTGATTAAGGAATTTACTTCTTTTTACAGTTCGTACATAATTTCTTTTCTTGAATCATTTTTGTACATATTTTTGAATCAACATTTTGCTGTTACTATTTCTGCTGTTCCTTTTTACAAAAGAACAACATTTTCTTCTGGTTGTTCCTTTTTCAAAAGAACAACCCCTTGTGGATCAACCGTCATTTTGCTGTAATTTTGTTCTTTTTCTTTATTTTTGTGTTCTGTTGTTCCTTTTCCAAAGGAACAATAATTTTTATTTTTGTTGTTCCTTTTCTAAAGGAACGACAACTGTGCAGTTTTGCTATTCCTTTTCCAAAGGAACTACATTTTCGATTTATGTTGTTCCTTTTCCAGAGGAACGACATTTGTGTGTTTTTGCTATTCCTTTTCCAAAGGAACAACATTTTCAATTTCTACTGGTCATTTTCCAAAGGAACGACATTAGTGTGTTTTTTCTGTTCATTTTCCAAAGGAATAACATTTTCGATTTCTGCTGTTCATTTTCCAAAGGAACGACATTTGCTTGTTTTGCTATTCCTTTTCCAAAGGAGCAATGGTTTTTGATTTCTATTGTTCCTTTTCCAAAGGAACGACATTTTCTGGTTTTGCTGTTCCATTTCCAAAGGAGCAACATTTTTTATTATTGTTGTTCATTTTCCAAAGGAACAACATTTTTGGTTGTTTCTATTCCTTTTCTAAAGGAACAACATTTTTGTGTGTTTTGTTGTTCCTTTTCCAAAGGAACAACTTTTTTTATTTTTGTTGTTCCTTTTCCAAAGGAATGGCATTTTTGTGTGTTTTGTTGTTCCTCTTCCAAAGGAACAACATTTTCAATTTTTGTTGTTCCTTTTCCAAAGGAAGGGCATCTGTGTGTTCTGTTGTTCCTTTTCCAAAGGAACAACATTTTTTATTTCTGCTGCTCCTTTTCCAAAGGAACGACATTTTTCTGTGTTTTGTTGTACCTTTTCTAAAGGAACAACATTTTTGGATGTCTGCTATTCCTTTTCCAAAGGAACGACATTGGTGTGCTTTGTTGTTCCTTTTTCAAAGGAACAACGTTTGTGATTTTTGCTATTCCTTTTCCAAAGGAACGACATCTATGTGTTCTGCTATTCCTTTTCCAAAGGAACAACATTTGTGGACTTTTTTTGTTCCTTTTCTCAAAAGGAACACCACTTGTATGATTTTGCTCTCCCTGTGAAACTGCCTGTTCCTTTTGTTGTTCTAAATTGAGGATGCTTATTGTTCCTATTCTTTCAAGTCTTATGGAATACAGCTATGCACTTATGCAATGGAAACAAAATCACAACATACTGAAATCAATCAATCACAAATCGCTATCTTTATAAGAAATTTCCCTGAATTGGTAAGAGGACAGAAGGCAGGACACGCTTATTCATCATCTTTTGTTGTCATTGTTCTACTAATTCTGCTCTGATTGGTTATCTCTATCATGTTGGTCTGTTTTAATCCTCTTTGATTATTATTCAGGAATAGGAGCAAAGGGTTTATATATTCCTCTTGAGATGTTAAGACTTCTTCCACCATTGCTACTGTTAAGGAGTGTTGAACCACCGTTTGTGTATAAATAGGGAAAGTACTTTATGAAAAAGAAAGAAAAAAGAGCAAACATGACTTATAAATTGTCAAATGCAGGATAGGGGGTCTCATTAAGAGCCAGCCTACCATGATCATGAGAACGAAAGCAAAGTGGCATTCCCACTATGGCCACCACACCAGGGATATGGTCCAAAAGGTATATCAAATAAACAACCCTTGGAACAGGAGGTCTCATCACGAGCCAACTTGTCCACTCTTTGCTCCTTCCTCGTGAATGGAATTATGGCTAACTGGTCACAAAGCCAGCATAATGGCCTACATTTTGACATTACACAATGTTCCCTAAGCATATGCAAAAGATCATGGTTCCATGGGTGAAATAAACAACTCTTCCAGGGTTATGGACACCTGTTGGGAGCAGAGCACTGTTAATGGTATTGAAGTCGCATTATTTACACCAATAGGTAAGTTATTAGCACCCTTCTGTTTCTTATGCCGTGGTAATCAATTATATGTTATTTCCCCAACCATATAACGCATGAATATATATTATCACCAATCATGACAGAACAATTGACAGTGACTTCATGAGACTCTCTATTTATGGAAAATGTCTTATCCCCAACCTTGCATCATACCACCACAGTCTCTTATGTATTAAGCGACACAATGCTACGCCTCGATTTCGGTAATTTTCTACTTTTGTAAACATGGCATATTGCCATACGTTGTTCCTTAAGGCGTCTGTTTCAAAGTGGGCGCTACTCCTTTATTTGACGGCTGGGACAACCTATCACATTGCGGGGGGGGGGAGGTTAACCCCAGCATTCCCCAGATTACACATCAGCTTACTATTTGGGAATTTGTGTACTAGGTTATAACACGGCTCAACCATATACTATTTCTTTTTATTTTTTGTTTTTTTTCTGCATGACTTGCTGTTCAAAGCCATTTCTATTGTATACTATGCAGCATTAGAGTTTGAATGAGTCGTGTGTCCATCAACCTCTCTGTGTTTCAACAGCGCAAACAACTGCCATTCCATTGAGAGTTTTTATAGCGAAACCATGGGGGGAAGAGTGTTAACAGTCTTTGCTTCTGCTCGGGAAATCTTAGCAAGAGCAAGGTGGCTGACTTGTCTTAACCGCTTGCAGGAGTCTAACGAGACTGTGGCGATCGAATTCTTGCAGAACTTGGAAGAGGATCACTCCACAGTGAGGGGGAAATGCATAGCAGTCACCAACGACATAATCACAGAAGTCTCAAGACTGCCAGCCACTAGACCTGTATGGATGTTAAAGAAGGAGAGATTGCAGAAGATTATAGAAATATTCCAGGACAAAGGCTAGAGCCTGACAATTCGAGGAAAGGGGGTTTTGCTAGCGGCACTAGGAGAGCCATGGGCGGAATTGGCGAAGACCATTCAAAGCTACATCACCTGTGAGGGCAGAAAAGACGTGGTAAGACCACGAAATCTTAAACTCTTAGTTGTACTTAAACAAAAATGCTTTGTAAATTTACCTACATTGTTGAATTCATTACTTCATGACATTGTACGGGGCATAAAAAAGGCACAGCATGTAGAGTCAGTTGTTAGTCATCATGGGTTGATTCGGTTGATAGTCAACCATAGCCTCACCTAGCAACAAAGAAGCTAGGAAGAGTTAATTGCCATGATAAATGGGGGGTTGGCCACACCATCCCCAAAACGGAAACATGTCACCAGCACACCCGAGCATCCAGAAAAACGGAAGCATGTCACCAGCACACCTGAGCGTCCAGAAAAACGCAAGAAATCGGCAAAGTGTAAACAGGCCACCAGTACACCTGAGCAACTAGAAAAGCACAAGAAATCGGTCTGGCTAGCACGGCTACGAGGGGTTCTGGAGAAGCTCCAAGAAAGCACCAGCCAACTGGTAGAAATGGAAGATGAGCAACCCCCACAACCAAAAGAAGAAGACAATGAGAAAGAAATTCAAGAAGATGAGGCAAAGAAATTTGTAGAAGAAAAAGAAGAGGAGGCAAAGCAATTTGTAGAAGAAGAAGAAGAAAAGGAAGAAGAGGCAGAGTAATCTACAAAAGAAGAAGAAGAAAAAGAAGAAGAGGTAGAACAATCTACAGAAGAAGAAGAAGAAAAAGAGGAAGAAGACGAGCAATCTAAGGAAGAAGGAGAAGAAGCCGAGCAATTCGAGTAGGAGGAGGAAATAGAAAAATAGGAAGGTAGCCCATTGCAGGACCCATTGGGAGAAGATGAATTGGCCAAAGTTTTGGCCAATATGAGAGAATATGGCCAACCTTCCAGTCCATCAGACCTCCATGCCGAAGAGAAACCCCAGGAGAAAAATGCACCCGAAGAATCACATGCAAAGGAGGTAGAAGGAGAGAATCTGCCTATTCGTGATGAAAAGATAACAAGAGATGCTTAATATGAACAATCTGTTCCTAACCAGAAGACACCAGAAGAAAGTCTGGGGGAAATAAGGGCAGAAAAAGAGGTTGCCCAAGAAATAATAGAACCAATTAAGGTTCTTGCCCCAGAACAGACAGAGTAGAACATTTAAGAAACACCCCAGGAAGAAAATCAGGGAACTAGTCACAGTTGAGGCCACAGCGAACAACCTGATGTTCTTTCTAAGGAAATTGCAGAAATAAGGGAATTGCGAAAGGAACAACAGAGATTATTAAACATAATAGTCCAGCTCCACTAGCAGATTAGGATTCTAAAGGCAAGGCAAAGGGTAAAAATGACTTCGGGAAGGAAAAATGTGGCCACTCCAGCAAAACTCCTCAAGGAAAAGGGGCGGAGGACCAGAATTGATCCTGTTATTCAAAACCCTGTCGAAAGCCAAGCAGTTGTTCCAAATGATGCTGAGAAACAGTCTATTGTTCCAATTGAAAACTAACAGCAATGGATTGATATTCATATTGAAATAGAAATGGATGAAATGTTGACCTGTGACAAGGAAATCCACAGAGGCACCACTTTCGGAGTAATAAGGGTTATGAACTCAAAGCAACGCAATAAGAAAGTTTAGGTAAAACTCCCGGCCTCCACTACTGCATGGAAAAGGGATCCAAAAATAGTAACCCTATAAAAGGGTTTGAAGCAAGCATAGCAAGAAGCAGAAAAGCTTAGAGAGCAAATGATCCCCGGAGAAAAGTATGAATAGCTACAACAATAGCTAAGCAATGTCAATCTATCTAAAATCCAGGCCTTTGAAGGGTGGCGAAGGGAACAAGATAAAGTCGCAAAGGTAACTCGTAAGTTAGATTTGGTTATCAAGCAGATGGATACCTTATGTTCTTTATACAATGACGTCCTAGCATGTAGAGCCCCTACTAAGAACTATGCCTTGTTTCTAATGGAAAGATATTTGCAATTGAAAATAAAGGCTGTTAAAGCAGGTGCTCCCATACAAATTAGCACAGTCAATCATTTTATAAACTATTGTAAGCACTACAGGGTAAAAGTTCAGAGACTAATGTGTGAATTTTATTTACATAACCTTGTACTAGAATAGGAGACCGAGCTGAACCCTCGCCCTTTTGTTGGGGATATTCAATTACAGACATTTATTTCATTTGCAGTTAATCAAATTAAATGGCTCAAAACCTATAACGCTTTCAAAAGACAAGAAAATGGATTAGATTTATGGATAAGAGCTCAGCCTGGGGATCCGGTACAATTATGGAGAAAACATAGAAACTCATGAAGTCTCTAAGTGTAATCAAAGCATTAGGACCCATGCATGAGGAAACCATTTGGCAGGGATTAGAATACTTTTCCTCTATCAAATACCCTGCCATTGATGCAACTAAATTTTGATATCAAAGATCTAATCCAAATATCCAGCTCAGGGAACCATTTATGTATGAGAATTTTAAATTAGCTACCAACCGCTTTCCCCTCTATGATGAAATCATTTTGAGGGCAGGGCCATCCTGGTTAGGATATAAGTTTTGGAGTCCAATTATTTGGCACCCTGCAACCGGATACCAAGCCCTGTATGAGATGCCTGAGGGTAAGACATGCCATTTCTTTGACTACCTAGTTACGCACCATGGTTGTAGGCCTTCACATGAGATTTCATCTCCAACCTACTCACTCACTGCCTTATACGTCAACTACAATGTTTTCATGAGAGCATGAAAAATGGTAAGAAGGGGGGTGTGTGGAGTACTAAAGGAAGTATGTTTTGATGATTATTTCAGTGTCTTTTCATTAGAACTTACAAGCCTTTTTGCATCATGAACTTAGAAAACGATAAAGAATTGTAATAAAACATGTGAGATTAATATGCAAGATGAGAACACTGACAATTGTCATTTGCTTATGCAGGAAGGAGAAAAAATGAGAAGTTTCCATTGTGAAGGAAAAGACAAAGACAGGTTAACTGCTGTCCCTTTGATGGGAGACCACATGCAAACAAGATCAAAGCGGATCAACTCGAGAAAGGAAGCGAAGATATTAGCTCGGCGCAAAAAAGAGAAGAAATGACTGAGGGCTAACGGTTTAGTGAATCCCTCAAGATCCTCGATCCTGAGGGATCGCTATTTTATCTATTTCTGCACTTAGATATCTCCGTCGTCACCCTTATATAAGGGGAAACATTGTTAGATCATAAGGGAGTTAGATGTTATTATGCCTTTATGTAATTTCTTTTAAAGATCAAAACTTTGATCATCATGTCTTGTTAAGAACTGCTCTACTGTAATTTTACTTGATGCATTAATACAAACTTGGTTACTATTTCATCTTTGAGTCTGGAATAACTTCAAGCGGTGTACCCTTGGAGGCTAAGGACCCAGCCCTCGAGGACACTTTCTATTGTACCATTACGCTTGGTTTTTGCGTGGTTTGCTTATCGACGTGATTTGGTAATTTGGTGTGTTTTATAAGTTTACATCACATGCTTTGTTATGTTTAATTCATTAAGGTTTCTAAAGACAAAGCTATTGTATTGACGCTGCATCATATTCCTGTTCTTTTAGGTGTTGATATAATACTGTTATTTTTTATAGAATACTATTGATGTTCCATTACAGAGCTTTTGTGTTGTGCACTTGTTCCTTAACATTACAGAATTCATCTTGGAAGTTCTGTTCTTTGCGATTGTTAGATTCCTGAATACTGTTGTTCTATCTTGAAATGCAATCGTATTCCTTCTAACTGAGGTGATAACTGGATCAGATTACTATTTGAGTATGTTGTGTATATATGGTTTTCGGTGCTATTCCATAATGTATCAGTAATCAATGCTGTTCCATTTGTGTGTGTTATTCAATACGTCCCGAAGAGTGAAGGATTATCATTTGATTCCTGTAGATTATGATTAATGCATTTGATTTGATAGACTAAGATGTTACGACTTGCTAGAATTAGTTGTTGTTCTATTTCTTGACTGCTGTTCTATTTCTGAATTGTTGTTCCATTTCAGACTTGCTGTTCCATTTTAGGTTTGTTGTTCCATTTCAGGTTTGTTGTTCCCTTTTATTGCTGTTCGATTTCTTTCCCATTCCATTTCTTATCTTCCATTCCATTTCTTGTTATTGGTGTGAAGAACGATCTCAGGCTATAGTGAGCATTGGCATCTACTGTCCGACCCCCAGATCCCTGATCTGTTCTCTGATTTCCTTTTCCATCAGTTTCTAAAGGGATGGGTTATTTCTATCGAACCCTTGATTGATAAATTACTTAGTTTTCTGAATGTGTGATTTAATCTTTTGAAGCAGTTAAGCTGTAAACAAGCATCCACTTACCCTTGTATTTTCAAACACTTTGCTACTAGCATTACTCTGCAAATGTTAGCTTCAGACTGAGACACTCTTTGAAATAACAAAACATTCCCGGATTGACATATTAATGTGAGGTAACTAGAGGTGAAAGAGACCCTTTTTATAGCTCCACAATTGTATTGCGTCTATGTAGATTTGTATTCTCAATGAGGAAGAGAGAGGAGATTGAGAGCGAAGAGGGAGTTAAAATGGATTTGATGTAGGTTGTATCTCTTCAATTTGCTGGATAATATAATAAAAGAAGGACTGGTTGTTTCTCTATGGACGTAGCCCAAACTGGTGAACCACGTATACCTGTATCTCTCTTGTTTTATGCATTTTCTGCGTTTATATTTCTGCAATATTTTATGTTTTCCATTGCTCTGTAATATATAATTTTCTAACACATTGGATGTTTTAACATTATAATATATTCTATTTCAATACTTTGATTTAAAAATTATTTGTTACCTTTTACTTCCCAAACTCATGACAATATTTTCACATAGATGAGTAAATAGGTATTAATAAAGATCCCATTTTTTGCATTATCTAACAAGTCAACATAAAAAAAATAAAAATAAAAAATAAAAAAATAATTCTAGAGAGACACACAAATATAAATTTTTTTTCTTCCATCTTACTCTCAAAAAATATTATAGTAGTTGACGTATTGCATGTTTTGTCTCCTATGAACCATTGCATAAAAGAGGCCATCTCCTTTTCATTTTGGTTTCACAAACAAATTTCCAACTGAGTTAATGTAGTGCAAACTAGATCACATTTTCTTCATACTAAAGTAAATAAAGTATTTTTTTAACATATTATGATCAACAATATTCTACTTTAGTAATCTCCCTTTACCTCTATTCATAAGAAATAATGCAACTCAATTAAATCCCTCCTTTGAAACTCATGTGGAAATTAGGACTTGATCTCCTTAATTAGTTATTTATTGTCACTAATCAAAACAATGTTAACAATATAGAAGACAAAACTAATGAATTGGTCACCTTCTTTATTGATTTAAATTCAATGCTCCATATCACTTCTTATGGAAACACTCTGACAACATCTTTATTAAATCACTACTATGATTGTTGTAGGGACTATTTCAATCCATGCAATGATCTCTTTAGCCAATGTATCATGTCCTCTCTCCATTTTACTACAAATCCTTATTCTTGGTTTATGTTGATTTCTTCATTGACCTCACCATAAATACATGCCATCTCCACATTTATCTTCTTAACTTCCAAATCATAAGCCACAATTTGTGTTAACATTAGCCTAATAAAGGTCATTTTGGTTGTTGAAAAGATAGTATTTTAATAAACAATATCCTGATCCGCTTTAGAGTATCACTTTGGTACCAAATGAGCTCTGTATTTCTCAATGTAACCTTCTTCATTATGCTTCTTTTCTGACATTCATTTCGATCAATTGATATTCCTTCCTTCAAGAAACCCCTATAAATTATTTCAAAAGGCTTAAATTCATCCCCCATAATATCGTCACTTTGGATACTAAGGAAATATTGACATTTCTTAGATTATTACTCTTAAGAAATATCCTCCCCAAATTTAATCTTTGATCTATTAAATCATGCACAAGTTTAAAAATCACTTTTCCTTTCAGTAAAATGGAGGAAGAAGTTTGTTTTCACCTTCTACCTTTCAAAATTTTTATCCAAAACCTATGGTAATGGCTTTCTCCTATCTTCATCTTTAGGTTGAAATATATGCTCATAGAATAATGATACATTGTAATATTTATTTTTGAATAGATTTTGTTAGCACTCCTCAATGTCCTTAGGCTAAGAAAGGAGACTGATGGAAGTAACCTCAAACCAATATTTAAATTTGGTAGCTAGCCCTACCAAACAAAAGAGGGCCTTCTCAAGAATCTAACAACTAATAAAATGAATAGGAAGGAAAATAGATCTTAGGCTGAATATTCAAAGCTCAGTAGGTCTGAATTTAGGGTTTTCTCAGGGCCAATAGGTCTACGAAACTGCAAGGATTTCAAAAGACCAGTTGCAGAGATATAATGGGTCAAGGTAGGTATATTCAATGAAATTTTTGAGCTTTCATGGTGGTGTAGGGTTGAAAAATTGAAGGATCAAAATGAGCATATGAGCTACGAATTCATTTGTTAGAGGAAATTAAACATAAACATGAAAATCTCATAAAAATGAGCATACATATATGAATTTTGCTTGAAGACTACTGAGATGATCAAATTAAATAATTAAGATGGAAGAAAGGAGACATAAAATTCATACTGCTAATAAAACAAAGAAGAAACACTATCACAAAATCATACCAAAGGAATCCCAAGATAATAGCTATAAACTACCTCTATTACTCCTACAAAAGTGATGGTGTACGCTAGCTTCAAAGCCTTTGACTCCCAAGAATCCAACCCTCTCTATGACTTACATCAAGCTACACATAGACCAAAAAACACATTCCCCCCTCTAAGGGGTCGAATCCATCATGATAGGAGTTGTTTACATCAACCTCTCTAACCTAACCCTAAACCAAGGAGGTTAGAAACCAACTCCCTGTTTAGACTTAGTTGACTTCGTTGACTTTCAAAGCATTAATGATAATGGATTTGACATGAAATGACTCTTACCATCACTATGACACTTAATTAAATCATGTAAACTCATTAAAAAATAAATTACATTGACAAAAGTTGACCTTAAACAACAAAAACTCGAAAATTGGCTTTCTTCCACAAAGGTGCATTGTGCAATGGAGAAGCACAACGAAAAAATAGGGTTCAAATATGAATTGAAATCATCTTAACCATAACACATTTTTAAAAAATTGGAGAGGTTTATTTATATAAGGTTCTTGTGAAGAAAAAAGTCTCTTAGTTTTGTGAAATTAATTCCCATATTCTAGGAATCTGTGCCACAAAAGAACGACTAAAACAGTCAATTAAATTGGAGAATTTGATTTTCTGAAATAAGCCTCCAAGAAAATTTTGAATATCTTGCAAGCCATGAAATCTGTGTACAAACTAAAGGAGGCTATTCTAATTGGGTCTGTCATTAACAAAAAAATCCTTTGGTTTCTCAAAATTAATATTCATTTGGTCAAAAACTACTTTTTAAAATGATGACTAAAAATAGAGTCAAAAGCACGACGGGAGGGACAGAAGTGCAACATGAAGCTTTGAGGGCGCTTTTGAGGGGTTTTCCTTAATCATTTTTCTGAATTAAGGGTTGTTGAAGATAGCTTAGGATGTCTACTTTCCCTCTAAACCTTCAAACCTACAAAAATCCTTCTCGAAGGCACGTAAAAATCAATTTTCACAAGGCTAATCCAGAAACGCACTGAGGGGTCCAAAAAAGTGGCAGAAACATGTATTTTAGGTGGTTTTTGAGCTTTTCCTTGCAACCTATGAACTGACATGCAAAATCAAGTCCATATCTGAGATGTACTACTCAATATCTATCAATCCATGCAAAAATATCATTATTTGGTGGCTCTGAGAAATGTACCCTAGAAAACTCTTTAAACACTTTTTCCCAAATTACTACTCCCATGATGATGAGTATGGTAATGACACAACTCCAATATGATTCATTGATGATATGATGTAATGATGGCACTTAATGGATACCTATGACCATGATTAAAGATCTTTGAAACATTGAAGTATGCATTACAATGATATGATGACCTTTAATGATGACCATGATACTCTCTTGGTGACCTAGCACAGGGAGTGATGACAAGACCATGATATCACTTTATGACCATGAGCATGGAGGGGAATAGTAATGACCTAGAATTGACCAATGATCAAATTTTATTGGAAATTTTATTTGAAAATATAGCAATTTGACCTAATGACCCTATCAACCACATGGAAAGAGTACATTTGATCACTGGTAACTCATAGACACTAACATTAGCTCCAACTGGGGATGGAAGCTCCTTTAGGAGGTGTCAAGAAAACTGCAGACTAGGTAGCCTCATCCATTGGGTGATGGATCCAAAATAGAACAATTGACACTCAAAATACTGATTGACTAAACTTAAGAAAAACTCAAATTGACTTGACTTGATTGAAAAACTTGATTACTAACTGAACTTACTTACACATGGAAGCAGACTCTATGAATATACTACAACCCTACACCCCACATGCATATAAAATAACATGGGTGACTAGAGTCTCAAAGAGGAACCTTTTGTTACTCCAAATCTAGAGATAATAAATTTTCCATCCTCCAAAAATATATTTCTCAATGCTATAATTAGAGTTGAGCCGAGTATAAAATTATGTTATTTTATATGGACATTGAAATATTTAATTTATAGCTTTCACACACACACAAACATATCCAACTAAACATAGAATGAATTACACATCATGCAATATAAATATGATATAAAATTAAGGTTGAAATTGAAATATTTTATTTACTATTGGCATTAACTTTTTTTGTTATTACTATTTTTAGATTTCTTAATGTAATTATTATTGTATTATTTTTAAATATAATGTTATATGACAATATCTTCATTATACTAAATTATAATGCACAATAAATACACTTTTATTAACTAAAAATAATATTACATTAAACATCTTTTTCTGGTTTTCTTCAATTTTAATTTTTAATAATGCAAATTTTCTCTATTCTTAATATTTTTTTTGCACAGAGCCTAGGAAATTTCATACATTATTTAAAAAAATATTAACAACCACCTAATCTTCCTATATTATATATAGTATTAAAAATTAACAATGTAATCTTCTACTAAGAATATTTGAATACACATTTTTTTTAATTAAATATTTATAAGTTAAATATAGATATAAATTTCAAACAAATCACTTGAAATTTATATTTATAATTTGTAAATATTGTTAAGACAACTTTATTACCTATTAAAAAAATATTCCTAAAAATTAAAATCCATCTTTATAAATTTGAATCATATTTAAAAATTATCTTCCAAATAATTCAAATAAAATTTGAGTTACCATATTTAAATCAAAAACCTATTTTTAAATTTTAATAAAATCTTTTTATTCATTCTCAACTAATAATTCAAAACCCATTAAGATAATATTAAAATTTGGCTTACCATAAATAAATCAAAACTTATATTTATCTATAGTATTGAAATCATTTACTTCAAAAAAAACTATTCCTAAAAGGTAAAATACATCTTTACAATTTGGAAACATATTCAAAATTATAACTACCCAGTAATTCGACAACTATTAATATGATACTAAAAATATTATTACCGAAGTGTCATGTTTTAATGATGAATAAGAAACCATTTTAAATATTGAATTACTTATTTACCAATTATAAAACAATTGCATTAAACTCTCACGTACAGTTCATACAAATTTTTTGCGCATTCAAATTTTGTTCATCCATGAAAATAAGATGGTTTCAGATATTCACCAGGCACTTGAAAGGTCAGAATAAAATTCATTAGAGCTGAACATCATGAAGAAAAACAAATTAAACTGATTAATAATAATAAAGTCGTCAAAGTTCTGTAAAATTGATTAATAATAAAAACTAAAATTCGTTATTTCAAAAAAAAAAAAAAATTAAGTAGAAAGACATGCATTCCATGGTCTCTGATTTCTGCCAGAGGTGAGTCGAACAGTTTTGCTAGCTCTCAAATACAAGGCGGTTGGTAGTATCATGGGTTAAAGATTTTGTTGCCGCATCCGCATTTCCACAACACGGGATAGTAATCCTATACACGTTTTGGAATGCACTGCAGTTTTGGAGTGACTGCGCACTGCACAGGCTTACAAGGGTTGCGCCCCTCACATTTAGCAACGCATGATGGCGGCGGGGAGCCAATATGCACCCCTCTCCCATCACCTCTCCCATCACCTGTAACATCCGTTAAACTGCAGTGACGGCGCACTGCACAGGCTTACCCCTCGAATTTAGCAATGGATGATGGCGGCGCGGAGCCAATATGCAAACATCCATTTTATCATTCAATTGTAGACCAATATCTTCAATCCAATCCAATATATTAATATTAATATCAAAGGTTACAGAAAAGCATGGATTCAGAAACGAATATTACAAAGAAAGCAGGGGCACCACGTTCCGACGAAGACGTGGTTTGTTTATCACTAATTTCTCTCGCAGCGATCTCTGCATTATCAAAAGGGTTACTGTATCATATTACTGTTTTTGCAAGCATGTGAGAAAATATTCTGTGCAGTACGCACCCCAATCAATAATTTATGTGAAGTACGCACCCCAAAAGATCAATAATATTAAAACAGAAACGAGGATGTTCATTCTGGCACAGCGTGAAAATCCAGCTTCCATAACAGCGCGTTTTTCTATATCTCAGCAGAAACCTCTTTGAACAACGTAATCCCCCGGCAGAAATCTCTTTGAATAACGTATTCTCCTCCAGCAGAAATCTCTTTGAATAACGTACTTTCCCCAGCAGAAATCTCTTTGAATAACGTACTCTGCCCAGCAGAATCTCTTTGTATAAATTATTCTGCCTTCTTGTGTCAGAAATCTCTTTGACAACGTACTCTCCCCAGCAGAATCTCTTTGTATAAAGTATTCTGCCTTGTTGTCTCTCCGAATATTGTATATATTGAATCTCAAGAGCTACGACGCTAATAATGAAAGGAAAAGGAAATCATAAAACTAAAAGTAACGTATAAAGCTTATAACCAAGTCATATTGAACCTTTAGAGCTACGACCGAAATAGAAAGAAAAATAAAGCAAAATGTAAATAAAAGAAAAATGAAAAACAACATAAAAACCGTTTCTATAACCCACATTACCCAAATCAGTAAGGATAATTTCTATTATTTTGGGAAAAAAGGTTGTTAATGTTTTTACCACAATTTATTATTATTTCAGAAAAAGGTTATTAATATTTCTACGGTTTTTTTATTTTTTTAAGAGGAAAAGACAAATTAACAACTGTTCTACTAATAGGAAAAAATAAAATAAACATACAACAAATTAAAAAAAATAATACATAAATATATAATCCAAATTTATAATGAACATTTACTAAGAAACAAGTTATCAAATGACATTTCTTTCTTCAAAGAACTCCTATAAATGCTTTTAAACACCTTGAACTCACCCCATAGTATCCCCATTTCAGATACAAAGGGAATATTGACATTTATTAGATTATCACACATGGAATACATACAATAGCTAAAACTAGCTAAAACTAGAGTACTCATAGATATACATTTTAAGCCTCTTTCACTCACGAAAGACCCTCCCCAAATTCAACCACTCATGTAGTAGATCATGCTCAAGTTACAATTTTTTACTTTTTCCTTAGGGTCAAGTGAAGGACAAAGTTTATTTTCACCTCTTACTTCTGGAATTTTTGCATCTAACACCTATGGTAGTAGTTCTATCCTATTTTCTTCTATCATATCCTCATCTTTAGGTTGAAATCTATTCTCATATAGAATAACAATATGTTATACTATTTATTTGGGAATATATTCTTGATGTTGATGTGCATGATATTTCTCCCCCTTGAAGATCAAGTCTTATCCATAGGTATGTCAATGCTGAAACCACAACATATATTCCATGAATACCTTTGAATAACCAATGAATATGAACTTTATTGATTTAATGTCCAGCTTTGTACCATTCACCTCAAGAACATACATGTATCCTTCACACTTACAAACCCTATGATGTGCAACAAAGAAATACTTTACACTTTATTCTTCCTCTTTATTCCTTTCACACTTGAAATCCATGTCATGTTAATAAAATAATTGGCTGTAAGAACTATGTTATGCTTCAGCTAGCATATGCTCTTATACTACTTGATTTCTTTATGAAAGTTTGACCCATCCTCATAGTAAGGTGACAAGCTAATTAAACAAGTGATAAATCTAATATGAATAAGTATATGAAAAATACAAAGTAGTACTTGAAACTCACTCAAATACAATAATAAGTTATTACCTTTGATTAATAAAATATTTCCACTTGCATCACACTTCCATATTTGTAAAATAACAAAAAAAACATAGATTTGGAGTGTCTTACAAGCAATGTGGAAGTGTTGAAACACACTAGGATGAAAGGTCCTTGGGTGTTTTTGCTTCGGTACTAAATTATGAGTGAAATTATAGCCCAACAATAAAAAAAGATGAAATACATAAAAATATACAACAATATAATCTAAACATACATAGAAGACAGGGCTACTTTCCTAGGGTCAAAAATGAAAAATCCCCTACTCAAGACAAAAAAAAAATTCAATATTTTGGGAATCCTAAATCACTTTAAAATATTAATTATATGCAATAAAAAAATTAAAAAATGAAGGTAGTGTTTGAGGGGGATGGAGGCAACCCTTATTTTCAATCCCATAGACTTAGGGTCTTACCAATCCCTACACTAATATTACTATCAAAAAATTCCAGAATTGAGTATACAACTTAAAAGCATCAAAATAATGTTATATAAACCTTGAAAGCATAAATAATACGTCCATTTTACATCTTGTCTTATATATCAATAATTTAGCTACAAATCCCAAGAAAATTGGTCAGATTAAAAGAACAACCATGAAATTTGTTCTAGATGATAAATAAATGATTTCCAATGGTTTTTTTTCTTCTGTTCTTTAGGGTGTTTTTTTTTTCAATTTTTTCCTATCATTTTTGGATTTATAGAAAGTAAAATACAAGAATTTAATTTTTTAAAGACGCTTTTGATTCTGAGGATTAGGGCTTAATAAATTTATACACTAGGAAAATTTGGTTCAAGATGAACTCTCCTCTTAATTGTTGTTATCTAATGCTCCTGGATTAGGGGAAGAGGGTAGAACATTACAATTCAAATCAACCTCTTCTCTAACCATGACAAGTTATGAAATCAAAGCCCTATAAGAAGGGATCCCTTGAAAGGGGAAATCATTCTTTAGCACACTCGACTGTCCAGGAGAGGGTGCGTTAGCACACTCACTATTCATATGGTGAGTCCCTATCGGGCCTCGACCTCGTAACCTCGTCGAGTCCCTAACGGGCCTCACCATATGAATAGTGAGTGACCCCCATAAAGGAGTAGGGGCCCTTCCCGGTCACGATCTAGGTAGGAGAGAGGCAGGCTGACACGTTACCGGGAAGGAAAGGAAAGGAAGGTAAGGCGAACCTTCCTGCATATAAGTATCAATAAACATATCTAGGTAAGGAGAAAGAGCCCTGGAAGGATTCATAGTATGATGAAATGCGATGGCGGCCTTTTAGTTCTTCAAGTTGATGGCATGGTCGAGTCATGCTTACGCATCCTCTATTTCCCTCCCCAAAAGAGAGTTGCTCCTCACAATAGTGAGTCCCTCTCCTTATAGTCGAGCGTTCGTTCCTCTCCCTATGGTCTAGTCACTAACGTACCTCTCCCTAAGGTCGAGTCACTAACGTACCTCTCCCTATGGTCGAGTCACTAACGTACCTCTCCTATGGTCATTTTTAAACCATAAGATCAATTATGAAATCAAATACAACTAGCATATATCCATCTTAACCCTACATATATCGAGTTCTAAGGGGGATGAAATCTCTCAAGGGAAAACCTCTTTTTTTAGTACAAAACTTGATGAGAACTTCAAGAGATTTGATCCCTTCCGACCATGATAGATCTGGGATTAAGATGGATCTAGACTACTTTCATTCGTGTGTAGTCACACAAAAAAATTGAACATCTAAATAATGCCATCATTTTAAATATGCTAAATATGTCTAACATTAATCTAGTCATTATATTTTAAATTTTCTTAGTTAATTCAGATTATTGGGATACTATTAATAAATTGAGTGATGAAAAATGATGAACTAAAAATTTTGATTGGTAAGTGACAAGGTTGCAGCGTCGAATGATAAATGTGAATAGTAAGAATGTAGTCAGTTACAAATGGTGTTCCTTGTAATCAATCTAAAACTGCTTTCCTCTATTTTTCCTATTGTCACACGTGTTAGTATTGCCATGTTTTCATATCAATCATACGAAAATATGAAAAGGTAGGCTAATAATCCCAATCCACAATATTATATATATTGAATTTGAAGAGCTATGATGCTAAAAAGAATAAAAAATAAATAAATAAAAACAAAAGGGAAAATAATGTGTAAAGTATATAACCAACTCATACTGAGCCTTTAGAGCTACAATGCAAATATAAATAAAAAACATAGCATAAAATAAATAAAATGAAAAAAAAAGAAAAACAACCTAAACATATAATCCAAATTAGTAATAACTATTTACTACCGTTTTGGAAAAAAATTTAAAAATATTTCTTTCTTTTTCTTGTCTTTCCCTTTTAGGATGAAGGAAAAATTAAAATTTCTTTATGGAAGAAAATCAAATTTTCCTTATAGAGTCTAAAATTATTATAATGAATTATTAAAATTTACTAGTTCCTTTTAATTGGATTATATATATATATAATATATATATATATATATATATATGATTGATATAAACCACTATGAACAACATTGAATCCACACCTTATCCTTACATTTACGAAATTACCAATTACTCTTGAGTTAAAACAATTGCATCATTATCCAATGCCTTAAACTTGCTTCACCAAATTGCACTAGTCTAAAATGGGATTTGATTTTTTTGTAAAGAAATTGCATATCATATATGCATGCATCTTGCCAGATCAGATATCTATGTACACTTGCTACAAAAAAACCAATTCATTGGATGGTTTAACATTACAATATCTTATATTTGAATACTTTGATTTTAAAAAAAATTGTTACCTTTTACTTCCCCAACTTATCACGATATTTTCACATAGAGTCAATCAAGTGCAAACTAGATTACACTTTCTCCATATTAAAATAAATCAAGTATGTTTCTAACATATTATGATAAACAATATTCTACTGTAGTAATCTCTCTTTACCTCAATTCCTATGAAATAATGCAACTCACTTAAATTCTGCCTTTGAAGCTCATGTGGCAATAAGGACTTGGTCTCCTTTAATAGTTGTTTATTATCACTAATCAAAACAATGTTAACAATATAGAAGGCAAAATTAAGGAAGTAATCACCTTCTTTCTTGATGTAAATTCAATGCTCCATATCACTTCTTATGGACACACTCTCACAACATCTTTATCAAATCACTACTATCATTGTTGTAGGGACTATTTCAATCCATGCAATGATCTCTCTAGCCAATGTAACATGTCCTCTCTCCATTTTACTACAAATCCTTATTCTTGGATTATGTCGATTTGTTCATTGAATTCACCATAAATACATGCCATCCCCACATTTATTTTCTTAAATTCCAAATCATAAGCCACCATTTCTATCAACATCAGCATAATAAAGGTCATTTTGGGTATTGAAGAGATAGTCTTTTAATAAACAATATCCCAATCCACTTTAGAGTATCACTTTGGTACCAAATGAGATTTGTATTTCTCAATGTAACCTTCTTCATTATGCTTCTTTTATGATAGGAATTTCGAACAAATGATATTCCTTCCTTCAAGAAACCCCTACAAATGCTTTCAAAAGGCTTAAATTCATCCAGCATAATATCCTGATTTTTGGATACTAAGAGAATATTGACATTTCTTAGATTATTACTACGGGAATAAAAAACACAATAGCTAAACCTAGAGTACTCGTAGACATATATGTTAAGCCTTTTTTGCTTAAGAAATATCCTCCCCAAATTTAATATTTGATCTATTTGATCATGCTCAAGTTACATAATCACTTTTCATTTGGGTAAAATGGAGGAAGAAGTTTGTTTTCACCTTCTACCTTTCAAAATTTTCAACCAACACCTATGATAATGGTTTTATCTTATCTTCATATTTATGTTGAAAGATATGATCATATAATAATGATACATTGTAATATTTATTTTGGAATAGATTCTGTTAGCACTCCATAGGGTCTTAAGGATGAGAAAGGAGACTGATGGAGGTAACCTCAAACCAATATTTAAATTTGGTAGCAAGTCCTACCAAATCGGAGAGGGCTCTCTCAAGAATCTGACAACCAATAAAATGACTGGGAAGTAAAATGGATCTTAGGCTAAATATTTAAATCTTAATAGGTCTGAATTTAGGGTTTGCTGGAGTAGGCTCAATAGGTCTAGGAAACTAGGTTAGAGTTTCAAAAGATCAATGACAGAGATATAATGGGGCAAGGTAGGTATATTCAATGAAATTTTTGAGTTTTCATGGTGGTGTAGGGTTGAAGAAGTGAAGGATCAAAATGAGCATATGAGATTTGAATTCATTTGTCAGAGGAAATTAAACAGAAACATGAAAATCTCATCAAAATGGAGCATACACATATGAATTAAGCTTGAAGACTACTGAGATGATCGCATGAAAGCATTAATATGGAAGTAAGGAGACATAACATTCAAATTCCTGATAAAAAAAAGGAAGAAACTTTGCTACAAAATGGTACCAAAGGATTCTGAAGATAATAGCTCCAAACTGCCTCTATTACTCCTCCAAATGTGATGGTGTAGATTAGCTTCAAAGCCTTTGACTCCCAAGCATCTGACCCTCTCTATGACTTAGATCAAGCTACATATAGAAAAAAAACTACATTTTCCCATCTGAGGGGTCGAATCCATCATGATAGGAGTTGTTTACATCAATATCTCTAAGCTAACCTTAAACTAGGGAGGTTAGAAACCAACTCCCTGTTTAGACTTAACTGACTTAGTTGACTTTCAAAGAATTAATTACAATGGATTTGACATGAAATGACTCTTACCATCACTATTACACTTAATTAAATCATGTAAACTCATAAAAAACAAATTACATTGACAAAAGTTGACTTTGAACAAGAAAAACTCGAAAATTGGCTTTCTTCCACCAAAGTGCGGTGTGGATTGCAGAAGCGCAGCAAAACAATAGGCGTCAAAGATGAACTAATATCATCTTAAAAATAACACATTTTACAAAACTGGGAGAAGTTTGTGTATATAAGGTTGTTTTGAAGAACACCCTCTCTCAGTTTTGTGAAATTATTTCCAATAATCTTGGAATTCGTGCCACAAAATAATGACAGAAAAAGGAAATTAAATTGGAGAATTTGATTTTCTGGAATAGGCCTCCAAGAATGTTTGAATATCTCCCAAACCATGAAACATGTGTACAAACTAAAGGAGGGAATTATGATTGGGTCTATCATTAACAAAAAATCCTTTTGTTTTTCAGAATTAATCTTCATTTGGTCAGAAACCACTCTTTAAAAAGATGAGTAAAAGCAGAGTCAAAAGCACAACGTGAGGGATATAAGGAGAACATGAAGCTTTGAGGGCACTTTTGAGGGGTTTTTCTTAATCACTTTTCTGAATTGAGGGTTGCTAAAGATAGCCTAGGATGACTACCTTCACTCTGAACCTTCAAACCTAAAAAAATCCTTCTCTAAGGTACCTAAAAATCAATTTTACTAAGGCTACTCCAGAAATGCTACAAGGAGTCCAAAAAGGTGGCAGAAACATGTATTTTAGGTGGTTTTTAAGGTTTTCCTCGCAATGTGTCAAGTGACATGGAAAACCAAGTCCATATCTGAGATGTACTACCCAATACCTAGGGTCAAGTGAAGGAAAAAGTTATTTTCACCTCTTACTTTTGGAATTTTTGCATCTAGCACCTATGATAGTAGTTTTATCCTATCTTCCTCTATCCTATCCTCATCTTTAGGTTGAAAACTATGCTCATATGGAATAACAATATGTTATACTATTTATTTGGGAATATATTCTTGATGTTGATGTGCATGATATTTCTCCCCCTTGAAGATCAAGTCTTATCCTTAGGTATGTCAATGCTCAAACCACAACATATATGCCATGAATTCTTTTGAATAACCAATGAATATGAACTTTATTGATTTAATGTCCAGCTTTGTACTATTCACCTCAAGGACATACATGTATCCTTCACACCTAAAACCCTATGATGTGCAAGAAAGGAATACTTTACACTTTATTCTTCCTCTTTATTTTTTTCACACTTGAAATCCATGTCCTATTCTTGAAATCCATGTCCTATTAATAATGTAATTGGTTGTAAGAACTATGTTATGCTTAAGCTAGCATATGCTCTTATACTACATGATTTCTTTATGAAAGTTTGACCCATCCTCATAGTAAGGTGACGAGCTAACGAAACAAGTGATAAATCTAATATGAATAAGTATATGAAAAATACAAAGGTACATGAAAAATCACTCAAATACAATAATAAATTATTACCTTTGATTAATAAAATATTTCCACTTACATCAGACTTCCATATTTGTAAAATAACAAAAAAACATAGATTTGGAGTGTCTTACAAGCAATGTGGAAGTGCTGAAACACACTAGGATGAAAGGCCCTTGGGCGTTTTTGCTTGGGTACTAAATTATGAATGAAATTATAGCCCAACAATAAAAAAATATGAAATACATAAAAGTATACAACAATATAATCTAAACATACATAGAAAAGAGGCTTACTTTTGTAGGGTCAAAAATGAAAAATCCCCTAGTCAAGACAAAAAAAAAATTCAATATTTTGGGAATCCTAAATCACTTGAAAATATCAATTATATGCATTTGAAACAATTAAAAAATGAAGGTAGGGTTTGAGGAGGATAGAGGCAACCTTTATTTGCAATCCCATAGACTTAGGGTCTTACCAATCCCTACACTAATATTAGTATCAAAAAATTCCAGAATTGAGTAAACAACTTAAAAGCATCAGAATAATGTTAGATCAATGTTGAAAGCATAAATAATATGTCCATTTTACCTCTTGTCTTCTAGATCAATAATTTAGCTAGAAATTCCAAAAAAAATGATCATATTAAAAGAACAACCATGAAATTTATTCTAGATGATAAATAAATGATTTCCAATGGTTTTTGTTTCTTCTGTTCTTTAGGGTCTTTTTCTTTTTCAATTTTTTTCCTATCATTTTTGGATTTATAGAAAGTAAAATATTAGAATTTATTTTTTTAAACATGCTTTTGGTTATTAGGATTAGGGCTTAAGAAATTTTGTCTTCACTAGGAAAATTTGGTTCAAGATGAATTCTCCTCTTAATTTTTGTTACCTAACACTCTTGGATTAGGGAAAGAGTCTAGAAAAATAGAATTTAAATCAACCTCTTCTCTAATCATGACAAATTATGAAATCAAAGCCTTATGAGAAGGGATCCCTTGAAAGGGGAAATCCTTCAACCATAAGATCAATTATGAAATCAAATATAACTAGCCTATATCCATCTTAACCCTAGATATATGGAGTGATGAGGGGGATAAAATCTCTCAAGGTGCATACCTCTTTTTCAAGTACAAAGCTTGATGAGAACTTCAAGAGATTTGATCCCTTTCAACTATAATAGATCTAGGATTAAGATGGATCTAGGCTAGTTTCATTCATGTGTAGCCACACAAAAAAAATTTGAACATTTGAATAATGTCATCATTATAAATATGCTAAATATGTCTAAGATTAATCAAGTCATTTTAATTTTAAATCTTCTCAGTTAATTCAGTTTGTTGGGATACTATTAATAAGTTGAGTGATGAAAAATGATGAAATAAAAATTTTGATTGCGAAGTGACAATGTTGAAATGTCAAATGATAAATGTGAATAGTAAGAATGTAGTTGGTTACAAATGGTGTTCCTTGTAATCAATCTAAAACTATTTTCTTCTATTTTTCTTATTATCACACGTGTTAGTATTGCCATGTTTTCATATCAATCATACGAAAATATCAAAAGGTAGGCTGAAATTGTACAGCATTCAAATATTTAGCTTGATCTATTTTAGTAAACGTTATACCTTGTCTCTCTTGCTCTCCGATATTAATAGTAGCTTTCTCTAAATTCAATGATTGTGACTTATGGAGTGTTAAACCCCAAGTAAATTTCAGTGGTCGTTCGTTTCATTACCTCATTTAAATGCAAAGTGACCAGCAATGTTGAATGATGGAAAATGGGAATAATAAGAATGTAGTCAATTACAAATAGATTACAGTTTCGAGAAGAAAACATTTCAAGTCAGTAAAAATTTTATTTAAAATGAAATTCAAGTATTTTATTTAAGGATGAATTACTGTTCTTATAGATTCATAGATATTATATTCCATTTATTGACTATGTTGTTTAACAACCATAAAATATATGGAATATGATAGAGAAAAAAATGGTATATAACATATTTTCATATATTGTAGTAAATATCATACCTTGTCTCTCTTTCTCTCCAATATTAATAGCAGCTTTCTCCAACGTCATTCATTATGACTTCTAGATTGTTAAACCCCGAGAAAATTTCAATGTTAGTTAGTTTTCTATTACCACATTTGAATGCAAAGTGACTAACAATGTTGAATGATGGAATACAAGAACAATAAAAATGTAGTCTATTACAAATAGTTTACAATTTCAAAAAGCAAACATTTCAAGTAAGTGAACATTTTGCATTCAGGTTACATAGATTTTTTTCCCCTTCCATATTCTAAATCTCTTACTATTAAATTATAATGAATCAATGCACACCATTAATCTAATTTCTCTCCAATGATATTTGTATTATCATCCAAATAAAGTGTTACTACATCTTATTAATGATTTTGTACCCATGTGAGAAAACATTATGAGCAAAATAATTGAATACCCAATGAATTTCTTATGCAAATCACACACCCCTCAAGCTAAATAATATTAAAATACAAATGAGGATCTTCATCCTAGCATAATACGAAAATCCAACTCCCATAACCGCATGTTTTTCTATATCACAACAAAACCTCCTTGGATAACATATTCCCCCCCGCAGAAATATCTTTGAATAACATGTTATCGCCAATAAAATATCTTTGAATAAATTATTATCCCTTGTTCGCTCTCCCAATATTATATATATTGAATTTGAAGAGCTATGATGCTAATAAAAATAAAAATAAATAAACAATAACAAAAAGGAAAATAATGTGTAAAGTATATAACCAACCATGAAAATTTTTAAGGATGGAAATATATCTTAAAGTTTACAAAACTTGGCAAATCCCACTAGTCCATAATATGAAATGTATAAAATGTTTAGAGATATTTTTGTAAAAATATTCAAACTTATAATATTTTTATATAGTCTATATATAATTTTTTGGCGATTTTTAGGGTAAAATAGTTTCATCCTATAAAATTTGGGCGAATCGTTTTTGGAAAAAAAACGGAAATTAGAGACTTTTTTTTTAAAAAAGTATAGAAAATTAGCCCATGGGCCAATATTAGCCCCTAAAATTATTCATGTAACCAACTCATACTAAAACTTTAGAGCTACAATGCAAATATAAAGAAAAACATAGCATAAAATAAATAAAAGGAAAAAAAAAGAAAAAAAACCTATAAACATATTAGTAATAACCATACTACCATTTTAGAAAAACAAATTATTAATATTTCTTGTTTTTCTTGTCCTTCCCATTTTAGGATAAAGGAAGATTAAAAGTCCTTTATGGAAGAAAACCAAAATTTTCTTATAGAGGTCTAAAATTATTATAATGAATTATTAAAAGTTACCGGTTCCTTTTAATTGGATTAAGATTATATATATATATTATATATATATATATATAAAATATCTTGAACAACATTGAATCCACACATCATCCTTACATTTAAGAAATTACCAATTACTCTTGAGTTAAAATAATTGCACCATTATCCAACGCCTCTTGAGTTAAAATAATTGCACCATTATCCAACGCCTTAAACTTGCTTCACAAAACTCCACTAGTCTAAAATGGGATTTGATATTTTTGTAAAGAAATTGCATATCATATATGCATGCATCTCGCCAGATCAAGTATCTATGTACACTTGTTACAACAAATTCATTGGATGGTTTAACATTACAATATCCTATATTTCATTACTTTGATTTAAAAATTATTTGTTACCTTTACTTTCCCAACTCATCACAATATTTTCACATAGAGTTAATGGAGTGCAAACTAGATTACACTTTCTCCATATTAAAGTAAATGAGTATGTTTTTCACATATTATGATGAACAATATTCTACTTTAGTAATCTCTCTTTACCTCAATTCCTAAGAAATAAAGCAACTCACTTAAATTCTGCCTTTGAAACTCATGTGGAAATAAGGACTTTGTCTCCTTAAATAGTTGTTTATTATCACTAATCAAAACAATGTTAACAATATAGAAGATGAAAATAATGAAGTGACCACCCTCTTTCTTCATGTAAATTCAATGTTCAATATCACTTCTTATGGACACACTCTCACAACATCTTTATCAAATCACTACTATCATTGTTGTAGGGGTTATTTTAATCCATGCAATGATTTATCTAGCCATTGTAACATGTCCACTCTCCATTTTACTACAAATCCTTATTCTTGGGTTATTTTGATTTTTTTATTGACTTCACCATAAGTACATGCCATCCCCATATTTATTTTCTTAAATTCCAAATCATAAGCCACCATTTGTGTCGACATCAGCCTAATAAAAGTCATTTTGGTTATTGAAGAGATAGTCTTTTAATAAACAATATCCCAATCCACTTTAGAGTGTCAATTTGGTACCAAATGAGATTTGTATTTGTCAAAGTAACCTTTTCCATTATGATTATTTTCTAACATGAATTTCCATCAAATGATATTCCCTCCTTCAATAAACCTGTAGAAATGCTTTCAAAAGGCTTAAATTCATCCCCCATAATATCCTGATTTTTGGATACTAAGCGAATATTGACATTTCTTAGATTATTACCGTGGGAATAAAAAACACAATAGCTAAACCTAGAGTAGTCTTAGACATATATGTCAAGCCTTTTTTGCTTAAGAAATATCCTCCCCAATTTTAATCTTTCATCTACTTGATCATGCTCAAGTTACATAATGACTTTTCCTTTGGGTAAAATGGAGGAAGAAGTTTGTTTTCACCTTCTACCTTTCAAAATTTTCATACAACACCTATGATAATGGTTTTATCCTATCTTCATATTTAGGTTGAAACATATGACAATATAATAACGATACATTGTAATATTTATTTTGGAATAGATTTTATTAGTACTCCTCAGTGTCCCAAGGATGAGAAAAGAGACTGACAGAGGTAACCTCAAACTAATATTTAAATTTTGTAGCTAGCCCTACCAAATCAGAGACAACTCTCTCAGGAATATGACAACCAAAATATTGACTAGGAAGTCAAATAGATCTTAGGCTAAATATTCAAATCTTAATAGGTCTAAATTTAGGGTTTGTTGGAGCAGGGTCAATAAGTCTAAGAAACTAGGTTAGGGTTTCAAAAGATCAATGACAGAGATATAATGGGGCAAGGTAGGTATATTTAGTGAAATTTTTGAGTTTTCATGCTGGTGTAGGGTTGAAAAAGTGAAGGATCAAAATGAGCATATGAGATATGAATTCATTTGTTAGAGGAAATTAAACATAAACATGATAATCTCATCAAAACAGAGCATAGACATATGAATTATGATAGAAGACTACTGAGATAATCACATGAAAGCATTAACATGGAAGTAAGGAGACATAACATTCAGACTGTTGATAAAACAAAGAAGAAGCATTGTTACAAAATCATACCAAAGGATTCCCAAGATAATAGCTAGAAACTGCCTCTATTACTCCTGCAAAAGTGATGGTGTACACTAGTTTCAAATCCTTTGACTCCCAAGCATCCAACCCTCTCTATGACTTAGATCAAGCTACATATAGAACGAAAACCACATTCTCCCCTCTCAGGGGTCGAATCCATCATGATAGGAGTTTTTTACAACAATCTCTCTAACCTAACCTTAAAATAGGGAGGTTAGAAACCAACTCCCTGTTTAGACTTAACTGACTTAGTTGACTTTCAAAGAATTAATTACAATGGATTTGACATGAAATGACTTGTCACTATTACACTTAGTTAAATCATGTAAAGTCATTAAAAAACACATTACATTGACAAAAGTTGACTTTGAACAAGAAAAAATTGAAAGTTGGCTTTCTTCCACAAAAGCGCAGTGTGGATTGTAGAAGCGCGACGAAACAATATGCATCAAAGATGAACTCATATCATCTTAACCATAACAAATTTTACAAAAATGGGAGAGGTTTGTGTATATAATATAGTTGTGAAGAGCACCCCCTCTTTGTTTTGTGAAATTAATTCCCATAATCTTTGAATTCGTGCCACAAAATAATGACAGAAACATGAAATTAAATTGGAGAGTTTGATTTTCTAAAATAGGCCTCCAAGAAAGTTTGAATATCTCCCAAGCCATGAAACCTGTGTACAAACTAAAGGAGGGTATTGTGACTGGGTCTATCATTAACAAAAAAATTGGCTTGTTTTTCAAAATTAATATTCATTTGGTTAGAAACCGCTTTTTAAAAAGATGAGTAAAAACTAAGTCAAAAGCAAAGTGTGAGGGGTAGGAGCACAACATGAAGCTTTGAGGGCACTTTTGAGGGGTTTTTCTTAATCACTTTTCTGAGTTGAGGGTTGCTAAAGATAGCTTAGGATGTCTACTCTCCCTCTGAACCTTCAAAACTACAAAAATCCTTCTCTAAGGTACTTAAAAATTAATTTTCCCAAGGCTACTCCAGAAACGTTTTGAGGAGTCAAAAAAGGTGGCAAAAACATGTATTTTAGGTGGTTTTTAAGAATTTCCTTGTAATGTGTCAAGTGACGTGCAAGACCAAGTCCATATCTGAGATGTACTACTCAATACCAATCCATCCATGTAAAAAGTTCATTACTTGGTGGCTCTGAGAAGAAGTGTAGCATGTTCTCGTTGTGCTTCTGTGCATCATGAAATTGTGAAAAATTCCAAAATTGCCCAAAAACTCAAAAAAATTCCAAAATTTCTCAAAATTGTTTCTAGCTTATTTTTTTTCCCTTGTCAATGACGGGTTAGACAAGCAATGATGCATCACCAACAAAATCAAGATTCTCTCTCTCCTTTAGCTTGATTAGGGTTTTCTTTAGCTTCTTTTTCATATTCCTCACCCTAATTTTGCAAATTTGGTTCCTGGTGAAGTAGTTCCTTGCCATGTGTCTCTGAAGTTTTGTGTTCCTACTGGCTTTATTTAGGAGCATATCCAAGTTCTCATTGACCCTCCCAAGCCAATACTCTTTGTCCTTTTCAGGTTGAGCTGCAATGGTATCCTCAACATCTTGTTGACCTAGTGGGGGAGATGACTCACTCATGTTTCCTTTCTGCCTCTTTAGTCATCTTATTTTAGGCCTCCTTGGCTTGATTTGAAACTATTTACCCTCAAGTTGCTCCACATTTATTACAGCCTTAATTTTATCATGCAAGGTTACACCTTCACGAGGTGAGAAATGTACCTCAGAAAACTCTTTGAACACTTTTTCCCTAATTACTACTCCCATGATGATGAGTATGGTGATGACATGAATCCTATATGACACATTGATGATATGACCTAACCATGACACCTAATGGATACCTATGACCCTGGTTAAAGATCTTTGAAACCTTGTAGTATGCATGACAATGATATGATGACCTCTAATGATGACCAAGACACTCTCTTGGTGACATATAACAAGGAGTGATTACAAGACCATGACATAATTTTATGACCATGAGCATGGAGGGGAGTAGTAATGACCTAGAACTGACCAGTGATCAAATTTTATTTGAATTTGTATTTGAAAATATAACAATTTGACCTAATGACCCTATCAACCACATGGAAAGAGTACATTTGATCACTAGTGACTCGTAGGCAGTAACATCGACACCAACTAGGGATGGAAGCTCCTTTATAAGGTGTAAATAACACTGTAGACTAGGTATCCTCATCCATTGGGTGGTGAAGTCAAAATAAAACAATTGACACTCAAAATACTAACTCACTAAACTTAAGAAAAACTGAAATTGACTTGACCTCATTGAATAACTTGACTACTAATAAAACTTACTTACACATGGCAACAAACTCTATGGATATATTGCAAACCTACACCTCAGATGCATATAAAATAACATGGGTGACTAGAGTCTCAAAGAGGAAACTTTTATTACTCCAAATCTAGAGATAATAAGCTTTCCATCCTCCAAAGATACTTTTCTCAATGCTATAATTAGAGTTGAGCCGATGGTGAGAATAAAATAATGTATTTTAATATGGACATTGAAACATTTTATTAATAGTTCTCTCAAATACACAAACATATCAAACTAAACATAGAATGAATTACACATCATGCAATATAAAGATATAAAATTAAGGTTGAAATTGAAGTATTTTATTTATGATTGACATTAACTTTTTTTGTTATTGCTATTTTTAGATTTGTTAATGTAATTATTACTATATTATTTCTAAATATAATGTTATATGATAATATATTTATTAAATAAAAATAATATTACATTAAACGCTTTTTTCTGGTTTTCTTCAATTTTAATTTTTAATAATGTAAATTTTCTCTATTCTTAACATTTCTATTCTTTTAACTTTTAATATGTTTTGATGATACACAGAGCCTAAGAAATTTCATACATTATACCTAATATTAAAAAAAAATTATAAACAAACATAATCTTCTTATATTATATATAGTATTAAAAAAATTAACAATATCATCTTCTATGATAAATATTTAAATACATATATTTTTAATTAAATTATTGTATTAGATAAATATAGATATAAACTTCAAAGTATAATAGACCATTTATAATTCACTCGTCATTTTATGCAAATATGGAAATGAATGATATTTTACCATAATATAAAAAAATATTTCAAAATTTTATTTCAAACGAATCAATGAAATTTATATTTAACAACTTGTAATTATTGGTTAAAAAACAAGTTTAATCATCTGTTAAAAAGATATTCCTAAAAGATAAAATAAATCTTTATAAATTTCAATCACATTTAAAAATATCTTCCAAATAATTAAATAAAATTTAAGTTACCATATTTAAATCAAAACCTATATTTAACTTTTAATAAAATCATTTCATTCATCGTCAACTAATAATTCAAAACCCATTGAGATGATATTAAAACTTGAGTTACCATAAATAAATCAAAACTTATATTTATCTTTAATAAATTGAAATCATTTACTCCGAAGAAACCATTCCTAAAACGTAAAATACATCTTTACAAGTTTGGAACATATTCAAAATTATAATTATCAGTCATTCAACACCTATTAATATAATACTAAAAATATTATTAACGTGTCATGTTGTAATCATGAATCAAAAACCCATTTTAAATATTGAATTACTTATTTACCAATTATAAAACAATTGCACTAAACTCACGTACAGTTCATACAAAAGAATTTATGTAAGTAGAAATACATGCATTCCATGGTCTCTGATTTCTGCAAAAAGTGGCGGCGAGTCGAACAGTTTTGCGAGCGCTCAAATACCAGGCGGTTGGTAGTATCATGGGTTAAAGATTTTGTTGCCGCATCCGCATTTCCACAACACGGGATAGTAATCGTCTACACGTTTTGCAATGCACTGTAGTTTTGGAGTGACGGCGCACTGCACAGGCTTACAAGGGTTGCACCCCTCGCATTTAGCAAGGCATGACGGCGGCGGGGAGCCAATATGCACCACTCGCAATGCAACCTCGCTTCTAACCTCTCCCATCGCCTGTAACATCCGTTTTTATCATTCAATTGTACACCAATATCTTCAATCCAATCCAATACACATTTACATAATAGATTGTGTATTTTATATCAAAGATTACAGAGAAAACATGGATTTCAGAAGCGAAAGATTACAAGGAAAGCAACGCCACGACGTTCCGACGAAGACGTGGTTTGATTATCACTAATTTCTCTACCAGCGATCTCTGCATTATCGAAAGGGTTACTGTATCATATTGGTGTTTTTGCAGACATGCGAGAAAACATTTTGTGCAAAATAAATTGAAAACCCAATGAATATTTTATGTAAAGTACGCACCCCTAAAGCTCAATAATATTAAAACAGAAATCAGGATCTTCATCCTGGCATAACACGAAAATCCAGCTTCCATAACCGAGCCTTTTTCTATATCTCCGCAGAAACCTCGCCGACAAAGATTGAATAACGTACTCGCTGACAAAGCTTGAAGCACGTACTCCTTAAGATAGGAGAGAAATTCTGGAGCAGAATGTACTCTCTACTTTCTTACAAAGATTGAATAGAAATTGTGAAACAGAAGGCTCTTATCAATATTCAAAATAGTTAAATAAATTATATAAAAAACATCCCAGAAAAGAAAATAACCGGAGTCAAAGTCAACTAAACTGAAGTAAATCTAAACAAACAACACAGCAGATGACACCTACAAACAAGATGACACCGCACTTACAAACAAGATGACATCTACAAACAATAAAAATAAATACGATGACACCAAACAAAATGTGAGATTAGTATCTCAACACCCTCAGCAGAAATCTATTTGAATAAGGTATTCTCCCAGCAAATTCTCTTTGTATAATGTATGCAGAAGTCTATTTGAACAAGGTATTCTCCCAGCAAATTCTCTTTGTATAACGTATGCAGAAGTCTATTTGAGCAAGGTACTCTCCCAGCAAAATCTCTTTGTATAATGTATGCAGAAATCTATTTGAACAAGGTATTCTCCCAGCAAAATCTCTTTGTGTCCCAGCTACGATGCTAATAATAAAAGGGAAAAAGAAAATTATAAAAACAAAAATTACGCATAAATCATACAAGCAAGTGCTATTGAAGAATCTGAAGAGCTACGACGTTAATAAGCATAAAAACAAAAATAACGCATAAAGCATATAAGCAAGTCATAGTGAACCTTTAGAGCTACGATCAAAATCGAACGATGCTAATAAGCATAAAAACGAAAATATAGCTTAAAGCATATAAGCAAGTCATAGTGAACCCTCAGAGGTACGATCCAAATCGAAAGAAAAATAAAGCAAAAATTAAATAAAAGAACAAATAAAAACTATATAGAAATTTATAACAGAAATAACTAAGTATAATTATTATTTTGGAAAAAAATATTAATATTTTCAAGATAATTTATTATAATTTAGATGACAAAAAAACCACATATAAATGGATAGACAAGTACATTTTTGGTTGGGTAAAAAAAAAAAATTAACTGGGGCACCCAAAATTTTGAAACTTAACAATTTTAATTTAGATTTAAGAAAGTTCCTGCCTGAATTTTTTAAAATATTATCCGAATTTTCTTGATTTGCAGTGAAAAATAATAATAATTTAGTAACATGCTGAAAAAAGTTAGTAATATTTCTAGGTTTTTCTTGTCTTTACCTTTTTAAGATAATGGTAAATTAAGAATTATGCAAAGAGAAAGAAAAATAAAACATAAAACAAATAACAGAAAAAAGAAAAAGAAAAATAACGCATAAATGTCTAACCCAAATTTTAATGAAAATTTACAATCATTTTAGAAAAAAGTTATTAATATTTGTAAGTTTTTCTTGTCTTTTATTTCTAGTTTTTTGTTGTCTTTACCTTTTTGGGATGATGGTAAATTAAGAGCTATGCAAATAGAAAGAAAATGAAACATAAAACAAATAATAGAAAAAAGAAAAAGAAAAATAACACATAAACATGTAACCTAAATTTTAATGAAAAATTACAATCATTTTAGAAAAAAGTTATTAATATTTGTAAGTTTTTCTTCTCTTTTAGCTTTGATGACAAAGATGAATATATATCTTAATTGAACTAACATTCCTAATTGAATTAATGCTCTGAAAATGGGGCACATAGGCTTATTGTCTAACTTACAAGCACCTCTCCCACTTTCAAAGCTTAAATATTCCCAAGTCTATATGATTAACCAATGCGGAATTAAATATGCACTTGAAAATAAGGTGTATGCTTGTGTTTGTTTTTAAATTGTTTGTGATTTTTTAAATTTATTTTCATGAGCCAATATAAAACATATAACAGCAAATAAAACAGTAGACACAATGCAACAATAAAATACACACAAAACAACAATTTAATATGGAGTTCACCCAAAACTCTTGGGCTACATCTCCTTGAGCTCTAGTAAAATCAACTAGGCTCTCTGGGATTATGGTTTAAGTTCTTTTAAAAGCTCCATGCTTAAATCCATTGTTTACACAGAACACATTGGGTTCAGAACACCATCTTATCCCCTGCCTCTGAAGCTCTCGACTTTCTAGCTCTAGCTTTGGCATTCTGCACCTTTCAGCTCCCTGGCTTTTCACTTGACCTCCAAGTGACTCCAAATCCTCCCTCAGCTACTCTTCACCTTCACTTTTTCGCTCTCTCCACTCTCTTTTGTGTCTGCCTTCTTCTTCTGCCCCTATTTTTTTCTCAATTGAGCTCTTTGCCTCCTTTGAGGTACTTTTCCGGATTTTCAGCTACGTCAGTCATTTCTCTACAATTCATTATCCCTCTGTAGCTCTCCGACTTCTCTGCTCCCCGTTAGTTAAATTGTCCATCTGGCTCTGTGGCTCTATGGCTTCAAAATGCATTATTGCCTGTAAAAACGTCTGCTTGTAGCGTGGCATGCTGATCAGGAGCAGTTACAGAGGTTTCAGGGCCTTCTCATAGGCAAAAACCCATAAATTGAGAAAATCCCATTACACAGAGAATGTCTACAAAATACACTACTGGGCATGATTTTCGAACGTGGAATCCCATTCAGTCGCCCCTAAAATCCTTATTGGGTCTGCCATTAGATCTTATATCACATCGCATAAATGTTTTGAGTAAAATCACAAATACATGGGAAAACGTGAAAAACCCAACATAACTCTTTCTATCAGACTTGAAATTATATTGAAATCACCCTAAAATCACATCGCGTCTGCCTTTTGCAATTATCACAATCCCCACCATCAATCTAGGGATCTTCGATCAGTGGTAGATATCCAATTTTGGGCGGCTTAAGAGTACAGGGGTTACTTGCCTAAAAATGTGGTTTTCCTCTCTCCTCCGCCAGCCACATGTCGAATAGTGTGTGGAAGTGGACGGAGTGAGCCTAATACTGTTTTCCACCAGAGGCCTACCCAAAATCCCACCTTTGCAGAACTTAAATATTATGCGCCGTGTTTACAATTCCCTTTCAGGTCTACTTTATTTCTTGGTGGGCTTTTTCCTTTTTATCTTGGCTTTTATGCCGAAATGTGTCCTTACACAGAAAATCCCTTTACGGTGGAACTCAAGCATTATGAAGTCAGGTTTATAAAACCCATCGGAGCCGCCGATCGCATGACCATGTATTATCTGTTTGATGCAATGTTGCGATGTGATATATCACAATCACTCGTCGCATAGCCCTAGGGGTCCGTCCCTCGTCTTATGCCATCGTTGATGCCGATCCACCAATCGGCAATCGTAATGTCGCATCAGCCTGGGTCCTTTCCTCATGTTATATGCACCAACCTGCCTCTGACCCAATATGTCGAAGATTGGAAATCAGGGGTCTCTTCCCCTTTCCACTTAAATCCTCTCTTGGAACCTCTTAGATGTGATTTCCCTTTATAAGGGTTTTCTGCCCATTTTAGGGGATTTTGCCTCTTTTTTTAAAGAACAAAGGGCATCTTCTTTCTGTGATAACTTCTGCATCCTATGTCCATTTTTGCCCATTCAAGTTGCAGTAGATTCAAAATGAGATGATGTCTGCAATGGGGTTATTTCCAGGAACTTCCTTGGACTTTCATTTTCCTCTGTAAGGAACACATAGAATTAGGAGTTTATCCAAAATCCATTTTGGATCACGCCTTCCCACTAAAGAACTTTTGGTCTGCAAAAGACTAATATACTGATCTGAACAGTAAATGAGAGTAACAAAACCCTCTTCATTCAGCCTCCATACACTTTCCTTGCATAGTGCCTCTGAACCAAATCCTTTGACCACTTTCCTTCCTAGATATGTCGGTCCTCTTGGGAAGAACTATCTTCCTCCTTGCCTTCCTAGAGGACTCCTACTTAGATGGTCATAGAAGGTAATTTGAACTTCTCTACCTTGATCATTGATCAAAGGTGGTTCAAACAAATGTGAAGTACACCTGCTCCACAAAACTTTCATTTGTACCTGTTTGGCAAACTTTGCATACAAATGATGGACTAAATAACAAGCCCACAAAACATGCCCTTAAAAGAAATGACCCTTCAAGTCAAGCATGTAGGAAAAAAAAAGACCATTATAACTCTTTTCAAAAGATGAAACATTTCATCATTATCTCCCCCTTGGAGACTAAATTAGCTTTTCCCAAGTCAATATTGCATTAGTACATGTTTTAAAACAAAGCAATCAACCCTTCAAGTCAATTACATATACATGTTTAAATACAAGGAAAACATAAACATCCCTATGTTTTTGTATCTCATGCTCATGCATGCATTTCATCCTTCAACTTTCACTTAAGCACACTGTACTTTTGAAGCTGAAATGAAATATAATGTTGTAGCAATAAAGTGAGCCTCCTACTCAACTTCTCCATTCATCTTCTTGGTAAAATCCTGCAACTTGCATGTCATCAACAATGAAATGCAAATAGATGCATCAATAGACAGGCAATTTTAATTGGATAAGAACTCTAGCCATTTCTTACCGATACATTTCAAAGGTCCTTCCTTTGTTTACACATCAGCAACAACATGTGAATCATCTTGAGACACATCATTCATGAAATCTTCCTTTCCATTTCTACCATTTTCTCTTTCCACCTTCTTCAGCTTTGGTGGAAGCATTGCTAGATTCAGAGTCCAACACCTTTCTGCAAATGCCCTTGCTTATGGTAGTAAGTGTAGCACATGTGCATCCTCTTGACAGCATGATTTGCCTTGTCCAATGGACCTTTGGCTTCTTGCTTCTTTTCCTTCAAAATTTTCCTGTATGTAGCCATTCTCTTCCAACATCTGGAAACATAATGGTTATCGAAACCACAAAATGAACATGCAAATATTTTCCCATATCTATGTGGAAATTTGTCATTATTTGCAAAATCAAAATGGATATGTTTAAAACCAGATTTATAGCTTTCTCTTTCACATCTTTTACCTTCATGAGGAGGTGAATTGAATGAAGAAGTAGCTCCATTTGGAACACCATCAATCTCTTCAAGGCTTTCAGAGTTTCCATAACTCTCTGGTTCAAGTGTGTGCTTCTAAACAAGGTCTGCATCCTGCAAATGATGTTTCAAGCCATTGCATTCCTCCTGAATACAATCTCCACACTTCTGAGGTAGGGGACATGAAATGAAACTTCTTCTTGGAACTATTTTAGTGGCCTTCTTCGCAACTTTGGAACTCTCGCCATAGCCAAAACCCAAAGACTGTCCATAGTCAAGTCCCAAATACTTAGGCCTTTCCTCAACCACTATTGGCTCAAAAATACCTTGTGCATGCTTGCCTAAGCCTTTTCCTTCATAGCCCATCTTGGACATTAGCTTGGAACCTATGCCTCTAGTATGTTTTTCGAAAGAATAAATATAAGAATTCTTAGAAGAATTTGAAGACAAACATGAACTATTTACCTCTTCTTCAATTTGATACTTGACCAAGGCTTCTTTGGCAACAAAGAGTTGGGACTCCAACTCATGCATCCTCTTCAGGTTCATATTTGCAATATGAAGTTGCCTCTTCATTTCCTGCAATTTGTTAGACAACATCTACTTCTCTTCCTCCACAGAATTCAGCTTCTCTCTAAGTATGTTTCTCTTCCATCCATCCTCATAAATTTCTCTCACCTTTTCCATCATGATGAAGAAGCCTTGATTCATGTCTCCATCAAAGAATCTTGTGATGAAGGAGGAATTTGAGGATACACTTGTAGACATTGTAATTATGCAAATAAACAAAAGAACTTCAAACAAGGTTAATAAAGAGCTTATTCAACAACCTTTTGTAGTAAACCTTGTATGCTTCAAGGATTGCCTTGAAGTCCTTTGAGATAGAGGAATGCCTTCAGCCCTTCTTCCTTCTTATCATTTCTGGGCTGAGCTATCAATAGCTTTCCCTTCACCTCTACAAACTCAGAAAATAGTCAGTCTGTAAACAAGCATATAATCAACCTCTGACTGTTTAAACACCTTTCAGACAAACAATCTTTTCTCTGTCAATCAAACATTCTGATATAACCTTCTTTGAAGGTGAGGTTAATCATTCTCAGGCTCTGATACCACCTGATCTGAGAATGGGGCACTTAGGCTTCTTATCTAACTTACAAGCACCTTTCCTACTTAAAAATCTTAAATATTCCCAAGTATATATGATTAACCAATGCAGAATTAAATATGTGCTTGAAAATAAGATGTATGCTTGTGTTTGTTTTTAAACTATTTGTGTATTTTAAATTTATTTGCTTGAGCTGATATAAAACATATAACAACAAATAAAATAGTATACACAATGTAGTAATAAAACACACACAAAACAACAGTCTAATATGGATTTCACCCAAAACTCTTGGGCTACATCTCCTTGAGCTCTAGTCAACTCAACTAGGATCTTTGGGATTATGGTCTATGTTCTTTTACAAGCTCCACACTTAACTCCACTGGTTTACACAGAACACAATTGGTTCAGAACACCATCTTATCCCCTGGCTCTGAAGCTCTCAGCTTTCTGGCTCTAGCTTTGGCTTTCTGCAACTTTCAATTCTCTGGCTTTTCACTTGACCTCCAAGTGACTCCAAAGCCTCCCTCAGCTACTTCGCGCCTTCGATTTTTTGCTCTCTCCGCTCTCTTTTGTGTCTGCCTTCTTCTTTTGCCCCTCTTTTTTCTCAATTGACCTCTTCTCCTCCTTTTGAGGTACTTTTCCAGCTTTTCAACTACCTCAGCCATTTCTCTGTGATTCATTATCCCTCTATGGCTCTGCGGCTTCTCTCCTCCTTGTCAGTTAAACTGGCGATCTAGCTTTATGGCTCCATGGCTTCAAAATGCATCATTGCCTATGAAAACACCTTCTTGTAGCATGGCATGATGATTAGGAGCGATTATAGAGGTTTGAGGGCATTCTCATAGGAAAAAACCCAAAAAATGAGAAAATCCCATTACATAGAGAATGTCTGCAAAATACACTATCGGGCATGATTTTCGAACATGGAATTCGATTCAATCAACCCTAAAATCCCTATAGGGTCTTCCATTAGACATTATATCACATCACATAAGTGTTTTGAATAAAATCCTAAATACACTAGAAAACGTGAAAAACACAACAAAACTCTTTCTATCAGACTTGAAATTATATCGAAATTGCCCTAAAATTGTATCGCGTCTGCCTTTGGCCACTATCGTAATCCCCACTGTCGATCTATGGGATCTATGATCAACAGTCGATATCCAATTTTAGGCGGCTTAGGAGTATGGGGGTTACTAGCCCGAAAAGGCATTTTTCCTCTCTCCTCCGCCAACCACGTGTCGACTAGTGTGCGGTAGCAGGCATAGCTAGCCCAATACCACTTTCTGCCTAAGGCCTGCTTGAAATCCTTCCTTTGCGAAACTCAAATATCATGCACCATGTTTATAATTCCCTTTTTGGTCCACTTTATTGCTTTGGGGGCTTTTTCCCTTGTATCTCGGTTTTTATGCCAAAATACGCTAATACACACAAAATCCCTTTATGACAGAACTCAAACATTATGAATCCAGGTTTATAAAACCCATCAGGTCTGGTGATCGCATGTGCATGTATTATCATCATCTTTATTACCGTGATGTGATGTTACGATGTGATATATTGTAATCACTCATCGCATAGCCCCGGGGGTTCATCCTTTGTCTTATGGCATCGACAATGCCAATCTGCTAATCAGAGATCGTAATGTCGCATCGACCCGAGTCCTTTCCTCATATTTTATGCACTAGCCTGCCTCTAACCCAATATGTTGGGGATCAGAAATTGGGGGTCTCTTTCCCTTTCTGCTTAAGTCCAATCTTGGACCCTCTCGATGAGATTTCCCTTTATAATATTTTTTTTCCCATTTGAGGGGATTTTGCCTCTTTTTCTAAAGAATAAAGGGCATCTTCTTTCTGCAATAACTTCTGCATCCTAAGTCCATTTTTTCCCATTCAAGTTACAGTAGATTTAGAATGAGATGATCTTTGTATTGGGGCTATTTCCAGGAACTTCCTTGGACTTTCATTTTCCTCTGTGAGGAACGCTTAGACTTAGGATTCTATCCAAAATCCATTTTGGATCAATTGACATCATTAATATATATCTTAATAATTTTATTTTAATGAGAAACGACTATGAACAACATTGAATCCACACTTCATCCATACATTAAAAATATTTGTACCAGTTACTTCTTTAGTTAAAACATTTGCATCATTATCTAAAGCCTTAAACTTGACTTCTAATTGCTTCACAAAACTCCACTAGCCTGAATTGGAATTTGAAATTCTTTTTCAAAGCAATTTCATATCAAATATGCACGACTCTCTCTTCAAATTGAATATCTATGTACACTTTATACAACCAAACCACTTCATGATGCTTTAAAAGTACATCTCTACAATTCTCTATATATAAAAAAACAACATATCTAAAAAGTCTCTATATATAATTATTATTATAGATTTTTTACATGTCCATCTCTTTATCATACATTGAATTATTTATATTAATATTTTAAAAAATCTTACATATCAACTTCATATTAAATATTGGAGGAATTACAAATCCCTCTTATAACTTGAATTATAATGTAACTATTAATGGAACAAGAGTTCTCTGTCTCTCTCTCTTAAATGTATTATTGGGGAGGTAGTCTTGATTAAAGAACAACCATGAGATTTGTTCTCAATGATAAATAAATGATTTCCAATGGTTTTTTTTCCTCTGTTCTTCAGGGTGTCTTTTTCTAGAGAAGAAAACTTCTATGATCTCTATATTTTTAGATTGATATAGATTAAAATAAAAGAATTTAATTTTTGAAAGAAGCTTTTGGTTATTAGGATTAGGGCTTAAGAAATCTATCTACACTAATAAAAATTGGTTCAAGATGAATTATCCTCTTAACTTTTGTTATCTAACACTTGTGGATTAGGGAAAGAGGCTAGAACATTAGAATTTAAATTAACCTCTTGTCTAATCATGACAAGTTATGAAATCAAAGCTCTATAAGCAGGGATCCCTTGAAAGGGAAAATCCTTCAACCATAAGATCAATTATGAAATCAAATATAACTATCCTATATCCATCTTAACCCTAGATATATCGAGCACTGAGGGGGTTCAAATATCTCAAGGTGTAGACCTCTTTTTTGAGTGCAAAACTTAATGAGAACTTCAAGAGATTTGATCCCTTTCAATAGTGATAGATCTTGGATTAACATTGATCTACACTAGCTTCATTCATGTGTAGTCAAACAAATTTTTTTGAACATCTAATTAATGTCATCATTTTAAATATGTTAAATATGTCTAAGATTAATCTAGTCATTTTAACTTTAAATTTTCTTAGTTAATTTAGTTTGTTGGGATACTATTAATAAATTGAGTGATGAAAAATGATGAAATAAAAATTTTGATTTCAAAATCACAATGTTGCAGTGTCGAATGATAAATGTGAATAGTAAGAATGTAGTCAGTTACAAATGGTCTTCATTGTAATCAATATAAAACTATTTTCTTCTATTTTTCTTATTGTCACACTAGTTAGTACTGCCATATTTTCGTATCAATCATACGGAAATATGAAAAGGTAGGATGAAAATGTAGACCATTCAGATATTTAGCTCAATCTATTTTAGTAAACGTTATACCTTGTCTCTGTTTCTCTCCAATATTAATAGTAACTTTCTCCAAAGTCAATGATTGTGACTGATGGAGTGTTAAATCCAAAGTAATTTTTAGTGCTCTTTGGTTTCTATTACCTTATTCAAATGGAAAGTGACTAGCAATGTTGAATGATGGAAAATGGGAATAATAAGAATGTAGTCAATTACAAGTAGATTACAGTTTCAACAAGAAAACATTTCAGGTAAGTGAACATTTTTTTAAAGATGAAATTCAAGTATTTTATATATGGATGAATTATTGTTCTTATAGATTCATAGATATTGCATTCCATTTATTAACTATGTTCTTTAACAACCATAAAATATATGGAATATGATAGAGGAAAAAATTGTATATAACATATTTTCATATCTTGTAGTAAACATCATACCTTGTCTCTCTTTCTCTCTAATATTAATAGTATCTTTCTCCAAAGTTGATCATTATGACTTCTAGGTTGTTAAACCCCAAGAAACTTTCAATGGTAGCTTTTCTTCTATTACCACATTTGAATGGTAAGTGACTAACAATGTTGAATGATGGAATATGGGAACAATAAAATTATATTCTATTACAAATAGTTTACAGTTTCACGAAGCAAACATTTCAAGTAAGTGAACATTTTATACTCAGGTTATATACCATTTTTTCCCCTCCATATTCTAAATCTTTTACTACTAGATTATAATGACTCAACACACACTATTAATCTAATTTCTCTCCACTGATATTTGTATTATTATCGAAATAAAAGGTGTACTGCATCTTATTAATGATTTTGCACCCATGTGAGAAAACATTATGTGCAAAATAAATTGAACACCCAATGAATTTATTATACAAAACACACACCCCTAAAGCTCAATAATATTAAAAAACAAATGAGGATCTTCATCCTTGCATAATGCAAAAATCCATCTTCCATAATGACATGTTTTTCTATATCACAACAAAATCTCTTTCAATCACATACTCCACCTGCAGAAATATCTTTGAATAATGTATTATCACCAACAAAATATCTCTGAATAATTTGTTATCCCTTATCGTGTCTCCCAATATTATATATATTGAATCTGAAGAGCTATGATGCTAATAAAATTAAAAATAAATAAATAAAAACAAGAAGGAAAATAATGTATAAAATATATAACCAACTCATATTGAGGAATGGTCAATCATTATTTTTGTTATAGTATGTTCTACATTTGTCTCTCCCAGAAAAAAATGACAATAATGTCGAACAAGTTATAGATGAGCTCCACACAATCAAGGAACAAGTTCATGTAGTATAACTGCAAACTGTTAAGTTATTTTCTAACCATGTTTGGGTTCTTGGGATGTATCCCTAATTAAATGGATAAATTTGTAACTATGTCATGTACTCATGAGGACTCATAGAGGTGGAAACAAATGAGGAGAAGAGGAAAGAAACCAGACGAGGGTTAGGGTTTTTCCCTGTAGCCGGTAATAGATGTTTTGACAGTTCTTCCCCCGTGACCTAGAATCTGTGCAGTCCTTGGGTTGTTTTTGTCACCGTATGACCATTCCCGTTTCCTCTTCTACCATTCATCATCAAGGGCAGGCATTTCCCAAGTTCCCTCTTTCATTTCATTCTACTTGCTTCCCATCCTCAACAGCGATAGACACATAATTGTTTGAGATGGAAACTAGCGCAGGTTTGTTGGAGCAGTTATGGAGTACTTAGTAGATTATTTTGAGGACCCATTGGAGGGCACCCCCATTTGGACAACACCACATGTAACCCCGTCGGTCCTCCATTATTTTACCAATGAGCTTTCGAATGAGATAGAAACGGTGCCCTCCTTCTCTGGCCCCTCGAGCTCGGTTGCTACTCATCAAGTGCTCACCCCCTCCTGGCCACCTTTCTCATCGACTCTTGAGCCATCATTAGTCCAAAATCTTGTGTTTAGCTCCAATGGAACCACTCTTGTTGGCTCATCGTCAGGCTTTACTTCTTTCCCCCCACCAGAAAGCTCAAACATCCTCCCATTGGCTCCCTTTGGTCTCTCAATAGGGACCCCTGCAGCCATTTTCTGCATGGCTCCCCCTTCAGGCAGTTTTACTATGATTCCACCAATATCTGGAGCTTTTGTAGTGGGGCATTCATTGGATCCCTCAAACCCTAATCCTCCCATAGCCTGAACTACGAGAGGTTCCCCACAAGCTCATTTTGAGATAGGGCTCCGACCAAATAAGAGGCACAGGTGTGTAAGAACAAAGGAAAAATAAGTAGTCCTCTGTTTGGGAGAGGATATCTAGTTGGGAGACTCAATGGAAACCACAAATAGGGTTCTAGTCAGAAGATTAAGAGGAAGAAATTACACAGTAGTCAGGTTGAAGCAATGGGTGGCCGAAGTCTGGGGCCATCATCTAGCTGACCTCCCTTTCGTTTAAACCTTTGTTAAGGGTTGATTTACTCTCAGATTTGCATGAGCTGAACACACAAACTGGGTCCTCTCATCAGTGTGGCACATTGAACAGGCTCGTGTCCTATTGCAAAGATGGAATCCAATTTTCAATCTAGAGAGTGAACACCTGGGTGCAGGCCTTCTTTGGGTGTGATTTCATGGTCTTCCACTTCAGTTATAGTCTGAGGATGTATTTAGAAGCATTGGAAATACCCTTGGCACATATATGGACTATGACAAAGCCTATCTGTCAACTAGCATGATGGATTATGCAAGAATCTTAGTCCATTTGGACACTAGGGAGGGCTTATAGGAGCACATTACTCTTCAATGGAGAAATATTTCAAGATCATAGATATTAGATTATGAAGGGGTGCCTTTCCGCTGTAGGGGTTGCCATAAGGTTGGACATCTTTTTGGGGATTTCCCTCCTAACCCTAAGGCCAAGGCTAGGGACACAGGGAATGAAATGCCAAAAAGGAATCATCAAGAAAAATAAAACCCCCTCCACCGGGAGAGGCAGAGACACATCTTCACTCTGAAGCAGGCAAAGGAACCCCTTCCAAAGAGGCCTTGAAGAAGAGGGAAAAATCTTAGTATCAGCCTCCATCTCCTTTACTCACTAGGGCAAGGGCGGCAGTCGGGGCCGCGGGTATCCGAGGAACAAAATTCGGCTATCTATATCTTATGTAAAGAAGCTGCGGATAGGCCTCCCGGCATCTGGTTGATCTATGAACAGAGGGACGAAACTCCTTAACAGTACTACCACTGGCTGTATATAGATACACTAGTCTAAAGGGCTCACGGGAAGCCTGGAATATGTTTTTTTATCACAAGTTATCATCTTTAAATATTCATATTTGCTTTTAAATTATCAGACATATAACTCACAGGTACTCTTTGACAAGAGTAATTTTGATTAAAAAATTTTTTCGAACTAGCTCATATGTGCCTCCCTGCATGGATTAAGGCACTTTTTTTTCTATCATGGACCTTTCTTAAGTGTTGACAGACACTCCGCCTCTTCCACAACATATGCAATCAGCATATACAACATGTAATTTTCTTCTAATAATGAAATTTACGATTTTTTCCAAGGGAAAAAAACTCATACTGGACCTTTAGAGCTATGATGCAAATATAAAGAAAAACATAGCATAAAATAAATAAAGGGGAAAAAAGAAAAAAAATCTATAGACATAGAATCAATTTAGTAATAACTATTTACTACCATTTTGGAAAAAAAAATTATTAATAGTTCTTTGTTTTTCTTGTCTTTTCCTTTTTTAGGATAAAGGAAAATTAAAATTTATTTACGGAAGCAAACCAAATTTTCCTTATAGAATCTAAAATTATTATAATGAATTATTAAAAATTAATAGTTCATTTTAATTGGATCCACACCTCATCCTTACGTTAAAGAAATTACCAATTACTCTTGAGTTAAAGCAAGTGGATCATTATCCAATGCCTTAAACTTGCTTCACAAAACTCCACTAGTCTAAAATGCGATTTTATCTTTTGTAAAGAAATTGTATGTCATATATGCATACATCTCTCCACATCAAATATCTATGCACACTTGCTACAGCAAAAACAATTCATTGGATGGCTTAACATTATAATATATTCTATTTCAATACTTTGATTTAAAAGTTATTTGTTACCTTTTACTTCCCGAACTCATGACAATATTTTCACATAGATCAATGAATAGGTATTAGTAAAGATCCCATTTTTTTCATTATCTAACAAAATAAAAAACTAGAGAGACATGCACAAATATAAATCTTTTTCCTTCCATCTTACTCATAGAAAATGTTATAGTAGTTGATGTATTGCATGTTTTGTCTCCTATGAAACATTGCATAAAAGAGGCCATCTCCTTTTCATTTTGGTTTCACAAACAAATTTCCAATTGAGTTAATGGAGTGCAAACTAGATTACACTTTCTCCATATTAAAGTAAATCAAGAATTTTTTTAACATATTATGATGAAAAATATTCTACTTTAGTAATCACCCTTTACCTCAATTCATAAGAAATAATGCAACTCACTTAAATCCCTCCTTTGAAACTCATGTTGAAATTAAGACTTGGTATCCTTAATTAGTTGTTTATTATCACTAATCAAAACAATGTTAACAATATAGAAGACAAAAATAATGAAGTGGTCGCCTTCTTTCTTGATTTAAATTCAATGCTCCATATCACTTCTTATGTACACACTCTCACAACATCTTTATCAAATCACTATTATCATTTTTGTAGGGACTATTTCAATCCATACAATGATCTCTTTAGCCAATGTACCATGTCCTCTCTCCATTTTACTACAAATCCTTATTCTTGGTATATGATGATTTCTTCATTGACCTAACCATAAATACATGCCATTTCCACATTTATCTTCTTAACTTTAAAATCCTAAGCCACCATTTTTGTTAACATTAGCCTAATAAAGGTCATTTTGGTTGTTGAAGAGATAGTATTTTAATAAACAATATCCTGATCCACTTTAGCGTATCACTTTGGTACCAAATGAGCTTTCTATTTCTCAATGTAACCTTCTTCATCTTTTCTAACATGAATTTCGATCAATTGATATTCCTTCCTTAAAGAAACCCCTATAAATTCTTTCAAAAGGCTTAAATTCATCCCGCATAATATCCTCATTTTGGATACTAAGGGAATATTGAAATTTCTTATATTATTACTCTTAAGAAATATCCTCCCCAAATTTAATATTTGATCTATTTTATCATGCTCAAGTTGCATAATCACTTTTCCTTTGGGTAAAATGGAGGAAGAAGTTTGTTTTCACCTTCTACCTTGCAAAATTTTCATCCAAAACATATGATAATGGTTTTCTCTTATATTCATGTTTAGGTTGAAATATATGCTCATAGAAGAATGATATATTGTAATATTTATTTTGGAATAGATTTTGTTCGCACTCCTCAGTGTCCCAACGCTAAGAAAGGAGACCGATGGAGGTAACCTCAAACTAGTATTTAAATTTGGTAGCTATCCCTACCAAACAAGAGAGGGCATTCTCAAGAATCTCACAACCAATAAAATGATTGAGAAGGAAAATAGATCTTAGGCTGAATATTCAAAGCTCAGTAAGTCTGAATTTAGGGTTTGCTAGAGCAAGGTCAACTAGTCTAGGAAACTAGGCTAGGGTTTCAAAAGTCTAGTTGCAGAGATATAATGGGTCAAGGTAGGTATATTCAATGAAAATTTTGAGTTTTCATGGTAGTGTATGGTTAAAAAAGTGAAGGATCAAAATGAGTATATGAGCTACGAATTCATTTTTCAGAGGATATTAAACATTAACATGAAAATCTCATCAAAACAGAGCATACACGTATGAATTCTGCTTGAAGACTATTGAGATGATCAAATGAAATCATTAAGAGGGAAGAAAGGAGACATAAAATTCATACTGATGATAAAACAGAGAAGAAACACTGTCACGAAATCTTACCAGAGGAATCCCAAGATAATAGCTACAAACTACCTCTATTACTCCTGCAAAAGTGATGGTGTACACTAGCTTCAAAGCCCTTGACTCCCAAGCATCCAACCCTCTCTATGACTTAGATCAGGCTACATGTAGACCAAAAAACACATTTCCCCCTCTAAAGGGTTGAATCCCTCATGATAGGAGTTGTTTACATCAATCTCTCTAACCTAACCTTAAATTATGGAGGTTAGAAACCAACTCCCTATTTAGACTTAACTGACTCTGTTGGCTTTCAAAGCATTAATGACAATGGATTTGACATGACATGACTCTTACCATCACTATGACACTTAATTAAATCATGTAAACTCATTAAAAAACAAATTACATTGACAAAAGTTGACTTTGAACAAGGAAAATTAAAAAATTGGCTTTCTTCCACAGAGGTGCACCGTTCATTAGAGAAGCATATCAAAAAGATAGGGTTCAAAGATGAACTGATATCATCTTAACCATAACACATTTTACAAAACTTGGAGAGGTTTGTTTATATAAGGTTCTTGTGAAGAACAAAGTCTCTCAGTTTTGTGAAATTAATTCCCATATTCTTGGAATCTGTGCCACAAAAGAATGGCTAAAATAGGCAATTAAATTGGAGAATTTGATTTTCTGAAATAGGCCTCCAAGAAAATTTGAATATCTCGCAAGACATGAAACCTCTGTACAAACTAAATAAGGCTATTGTGATTGGGCCTATCATTAACAAAAAAAACCTTTGGCTTCTCAAAATTAATCTTCATTTGGTCAAAACCCGCTTTTTAAAATGATGACTAAAGGTAGAGTCAAAAGCACGGTGTGAGGGATAGAAGCACAACGTGAAGCTTTGAGGGTGCTTTTGAGGGGTTTTCCTTAATCATTTTTCTGAATTGAGGGTTGTTGAAGATAGCTTAGGATTTCTACTTTCCCTCTAAACATTCAAACCTGCAAAAATCCTTCTCCAAGGCATGTAAAAATCAATTTTCCCAAGGTTAATCCAGAAACGCAGTGAGGGGTCCAAAAAGGTGGGAGACATGTATTTTAGGTGGTTTTTGAGCTTTTCCTTGCAACTTGTGAAGTGACATGCAAAACCAAGTCCATATCTGAGATGTACTACTCAATATCTATCCTTCCATGCAAAAATCTCATTATTTGGTGGCTCTGAGATATGTACCTTAAAAATCTCTTTGAACACTTTTTCCCAAATTACTACTCCCATGATGATGAGTATGGTGATGAAATGACTCCTATATGACTCATTGATGATATGACTTAATGATGACACCTAATGGATATCCATGACCATGATTAAATATCTTTGAAACATTGCAATATGCATTACAATATGATGTCCTTTAATGATGACCAAGATACTCCCTTGGTGACCTAGCATAGGGAGTGATGTCAATTTGACCTAATGACCCTATCAACCACATGGAAAGAGTACATTTGATCGTTGGTGACTCATAGACACTAACATTAGCTCGAACTAGGGATCGAAGCTCCTTTAGGAGGTGTCAAGAACATTGTAGACTAGGTAGCCTCATCCATTGGGTGATGGATTCAAAATAGAACAATTGACACTCAAAATACTGACTGACTAATCTTAAGAAAAACTGAAATTGACTTGAATTGATCGAAAAACTTGACTACGAACTGAGCTTACTTAGACATGGCAGCAAAATCTATGGATATACTACAACCATATACCCCACATACATATAAAATAACATGGGCGACTAGAGTCTCAAAGAGGAACCTTTTGTTACTTCAAATCTAGAGATAATAAATTTTCCATCCTCCAAAAATACTTTTCTCAATGCTATAATTAGAGTTGAGCCCATGATGAGTATAAAATTATGTTATTTTATATGGACATTGAAACATTTTATTTATAGTTCTCTCACACACACAAACATATCGAACTAAACATAGAATGAATTACACTTCATGCAATATAAAGATGATATAAAATTAAGGTTGAAATTGAAGTATTTTATTTATGATTGGCATTAACTTTTTTCATTTTTAGATTTGTTAATATAATTATTACTGTATTATTTTTAAATATAATATTATATGACAATATCTTCATTATACTAAATTATAGTGCACAATAAATACATTTTTATCAAGTAGAAACAATATTACATTAAACATTTTTTTCTAATTTTCTTCAATTTTAATTTTTAAGAATGCAAATTTTCTCTATTCTTAATATTTCTTTTCTTTTAACTTTTAATTTAGTTTGATGATCCACAGAGCCTAGAAAATTTCATACATTATGCTTATTATTTAAAAAAAGATTAACAACAACATAATCTCCGTGGAATTATATATAGTATTAAAAAAAATGAACAATGTAATCTTCTACTAAAAATATTTGAATACACATATATTTTTTAATTAAATTATTTTATAAGTTAAATATAGATATCGAAGTATAATAGGCCATATATAATTCAATCATCATTTTATGCAAATATTGAAATGAATGATATTTTATGATAATATATAAATAATAATATTTCAAAATTTTATTTCAAAACAATGACTTGAAATTTATATTTAATAACTTGTAATTATTGGTTTTAAAAACAATTTTAAATTATCTATTAAAAAAAATATCCCTAAAAGGTAAAATCCATCTTTATAAATTTGAACCATATTTAAAAATTGTCTTCCAAATAATTCAATAAAAATTTAAACCATATTTAAAAATTATCTTCCAGATAATTCAAATAAAATTTGACTTACCATATTTAAATTAAAACTTATTTTTAAATTTTAATAAAATGATTTTATTCATCGTCAACTAATAATTCAAAACCCATTAAGATAATATTAAAATTTTTCTTACCATAAATAAATCAAAACTTATATTTATCTACAATAAATTGAAATCATTTACTCCCAAGAAAAAACTATTCCTAAAAAGTAAAATACATCTTTGCCCAGTAATTCAACAACTATTAATATGATACTAAATATTATTACCAAGTGTCATGTTTTAATGATGAATCAAAAACCCATTTTAAATATTGAATTAATTATTTACCAATTATAAAACAATTGCATTAAACTCACGTACAGTTCATACAAATTTTTTGCATTCAAATTTTGTTCATCCATGAAAATAAGATGGTTTCAGATATTCACCAGTTACTTGAAAGGCCACAATAAAATTCATTAGAGCCGCAGATCATGAAGAAAAACAAATTAAACTGATTAATAATAATAAAGTCGTCAAAGTTTTGTAAAACTGATTAATAATAAAAACTAAAATTCGTTATTTCAAACAAAAAAAATTATGTAAGTAGAAAGACATCCATTCCATGGTCTCTGATTTCTGCAAAAGGTGGCGGTGAGTCGAACAGTTTTGCGAGCTCTCAAATACGAGGCGGTTGGTAGTATGACGCATTAAAGATTTTGTTGCCGCATCCGTATTTCCACAACACGGGATAGTAATCCTCTACACGTTTTGGAATGCACTGCAGTTTTGGAGTGACGGTGCACTGCACAGGCTTACCCGTCGCATTTAGCAACGCATGATGGCGGCGCGGAGCCAATATGCAAGCCTCTCCCATCAACTGTGACATCCGATTTTATCATTCAATCGTACACCAATATCTTCAATCGAATCCAATACACATTTACATAATAGATAGTGAAAATATTAATATCAAAGATTACAGAAAAACATGGATTCAGAAACGGAATATTACAGGGACAGCAGAGCCACGACGTTCCGACGAAGACGTGGTTTGTTCCCACATAATTTCTCTCCCAGCGATCTCTGCATTATCAAAAGCGTTACTGTATCATATTGGTGTTTTTCATGCAGAGAAAACATTCTGTGCAAAATAAATTGAAAACCCAATGAATATTTTATGTAAAGTACGCACCCGTAAAGCTCACTAACATTAAAACAGAAACGAGGATCTTCATCCTGGCATAACGTGAAAATCCAGCTTCCATAACCGCGTGGTGTTTGGATCTCAGCAGAAACCTTTTTGAATAACGTACTCCCTGACAAAGATTGAAGAACTTACTCCTTAACAAAGATCGAAGAGAAATTGTGAAGCAGCATGTACCTTCAGACAAAGATTGAAGAGAAATTATGAAACAGATGGCTCTTATCGATATTCAAACTAGTTAAATAAATTATATAGAAAGCAGGACAGAAAATATCTGGAGTCAAAGTCAATTAAACTTGAGTAAATCTGAACTAATTATAACATCTAACACACCACAAATGACACCTACAAACAATAGAAATAATTACGACAGCAACACACAACAAATGACACCTACAAACAATAGAAATAAATACGATAGCACCTAACAAAATGTGAGATCAGTATCTCAACACCCTCAGCAGAAATCTATTTGAATAAGGTATTCTCCCAGCAAATAACAAACAAGATGACGCCACACCTACACTTGGAAGTAAATACGATGACACCTAACAAAATCTATTTGAATAAGGTATTCTCCCAGCAAATTCTCTTTGTATAATGTATGCTGAAGTCTATTTGAACAAGGTATTCTCCCAGCAAAATCTCTTTGCGTGGAATATTGTATATATTGAATCTAAAGAACTACGATGCTAATAATAAAAGGAAAAAAGAAAATTATAAAAGCAAGTCCTATTGAAGAATCTGAAGAGCTACGATGCTAATAAGCATGAAAACAAAAATAACGCATAAAGCATATAAGCAAGTAATAGTGAACCTTTAAAGCTACGATCCAAATCGAAAGAAAAATAAAGCAAAAAATAAATAAAAGAAAAAAGAAAAACGATATAGAAGCCTATAACACAAATCACTGAGTCAAATTTTTATCATTTTGAGAAAAAATTACTAATATTTTCAGCATAATTTTATTATAATTTAAATGATAAAAAAACAACATAGAGAAATTATAATTTAAATGATAAAAAAACAACATCTAGACAAGTGTCTTTTTAGTTAGTTAAAAAAAAAAAATATGTAACTAATCTTGCAGAAACAGTGTTTAAATCGTGTTTTCGAAGTCTACAATGGATTCAACATCATCAAAAACTTTTGGGGCACCTAAAATCTTAAAATTTAACAACTTTAATCTAGATTTAAGAAAATCCCTGCTTGAATTTATCAAAATATTTTCAGAATTTTCATGATTTTCAGTGAAAAATAATGACAATTTAGTAACATGTGGGAAAAAAGTTATTAATATTTCTAGGTTTTTCATGTCTTTACCTTTTAAGGATAATGGTAAATTAAAAGCTATGCAAATAGAAAGAAAAATAAAACATAAAACAAATAACAGAAAAAGAAAAAAAATAACACTAACATCTAACACAAATCTTAATGAAAATTACAATCATTTTAGAAAAAGTTATTAAATATTTGTAAGATTTTTCTTCTCTTTAGCATTACGAAAAGATGAATGTAAAATTTTTATTAAGGTATAACTTATTAAATTAAAAATTCATTCAAATATAAAACAAAATATTATTCATGTTGTGTTATAGAGTAGAAAGAAAATACTTCTAAATGAACAACATTATTAATATAACATCTTAAAAAAAAAAATTAATGAAAATGACAAACAACAAATGAATCCACAATTATCCATACATTAAAAATATTTGTACCAATTACTTCTTTAGTTAAGACATTTGCATTGTTATCCAAAGCCTTAAACTTGACTTCAAATTGCTTCACAAAACTCGACTAGTCTAAGTTGGATTTTGAAATTCTTTTCAAAGCAATTGCATATCAAATATGCATGAGTCTCTCTTCAAATTGAATATCTATGTACACTTCATACAATCAAACCACTTCATTGGATGCTTCAAAAGTCACATCTCTATAGTCTCTCTATATATAAAAACTACATCTTTAAAAGTCTCTATATATAATAAATTATTTTATATATAATATTTTTAGCATGTAATATTCTTTCGATGCATACATTGAATTATTTTATTATTAATATTTTTAAAAATGTTACATATAGATTCATATTAAATATTGAAGAACTACAAATCTCTCTTACAACATGAATTATAAAGTACCTATTAATGGAACAAGAGTGTTCGATCTCTCTCTTAAATGTAATATATCAACTCCATATTAATAATTGAATAAATTAGGCATCTAAGCTATAATACAAAGTGAAATATATGAATTTTTAAAATTTAAATAACTTTATTTTCATTGATGATGATGATGATGATTAACCTCCACTAAGACCAATGTGCACTATGGGACCTTAATAAGGTAAGAGATTAATTTCGACTCTCTAATATTTTAGGTCTATGATGAAAAATAAGAGAAATTAGGGCTCCAAGATCACTATAGTTTGTTGACTTAATAAGTCATAAAGGTTGACAAATTATTTCATCATAGGTTGTTTTGGGAATAGACCAATGTCCTCCCTTAAGATTTCATCAGAATTAATTTTTATCTTTGCAAAAATCATTTTCTTCTTAGTACTAGTCATCACAAAGAAATAATTCTAGTTAGCAAGGGTGGGATTGATCTTCTCCTTATAATATCTTAGCTTCGTTTCCCTCTAGCTCCTTATCATTCCACAATTTATCCTTAAATTTGGAGGTAATAATATTTTTAATACTATCCTTATTCTCCTAGATGATCTCCTCTTTTATCCCCTTGTATTCAAGCCCAGACTAGGCATCCTTATTCCATCCCAACTTGAAACAAAGTTGGGGATTTTTTCTAGGGTTGGAAGAAATTTTGGGATGAATCTTCCCTTACCATATTTTAAAGTGTTTTCTTATGCATCAAATACCTTAAACAAAGCCATTTTTTCAATGGGGTAAAAGCTAGCTTCAATCAAGAGGATAGGATAGGGAATGTTTCCTTTAATCTTGATGTTGTAGATTATAAATTACTTTTAAAACATATTTATATTCCTCCATCAATGTATGGATATAATGCAACCTTACACCTACCTGAAATGCATATAAAATAACAGTGGTAAAGAGAGTCTCAAACAAGAGCCATTTTTTACTCCAAATCCAGAGATAATAAAGTTTCCATCCTCCAATAATCCTTGTCTCAATTATGAGTTGATGATGGGTATAAAATTATCTTATTTAATATGGACATTGAAATATTTTATTTATGATCATAATTAACTTTTTATATTACTATCTTTCAATTTTTTAATATATTTATTAATTTATTATTTTTGAATATAATGTGTTGTGACAACATCTCCCTTATACTAAATTATAGAGCGCACTTAATACAATTTTATTAACTAGGAATATTATTACCTTAAACACATTTTCTCAATTTCAATGGGGTAAAAGCTAGCTTCAATCAAGAGGAAAGGATAGGGAATATTTCCTTTTAATATTGAGGTTGTAGATAATAAATTTCTTTTAAATCATCTTGGTTCATGAATCTATGGATATACACATACATATACAATAACAAGTCAGGTAAATCATCTGGATATTCCTCCATGAATCTATGGATATACTGCAACCCTACACCTCACATAAAGAAACAATAACATCTCACATACATATAAAATAACAATGGTGATCAGTCTCAAAATTTTTAATTTATAGTTCACATGCACAACACACATATCAAACTAGACATGGAATGAATTACACCTCATGCAATATAAAGATGATATAAAAATAAGGTATAAATTGAAGTATTTTATTTATGATTGACAAGTTAATATATTTATTACTTTATTATTTTCGAATACAATGTTTTGTGAAAACAACTCCCTTATACTAAATTATAGAGCACACTTAATACATTTTTATTAACTAGGAATAATGTTACGTTAAAAACATTTTCTCAATTTCAATGGGGAAAAGCTAGCTTCCATCAAGAGGATAGGATAGGGAATATTTCCTTTTAATCTTGAGGTTGCTGATTATAAATTTATTTTAAATTATCTTGATATTCCTCCATGAATCTATGGATATGCTGCAACCCTACATCTCACATACATATAAAATAACACCTCATATACATATAAAATAACCTCACATACATATAAAATAACACCACAGTGTTGACTGAAATCTCAAAGGGGAACCTTTTTTTACTCCAAATTGGGAGATAATAAACTTTCCATCCTCCAATAATCCTTTTCTCAATTATGAGTTGATGATGAGTGTAAAACTATGTTATTTAATATGGACACTGAAAAATTTTATTTATAGTTCTAACACACACAACACACATATCAAACCAAAAAAGGAATGAATTACAGATGATGCAATATAAAGATGATATAAAATTAAGGTAGAAATTGAAGTATTTTATTTAGGATAGGCATTAACTTCTTTTTTAATTACTATTTTTTAATTTCTTAATATATTTATTACTTTATTATTTTTTAATATATTGTTTTGTTACAACATTTATCTTATACTAAATTATAGAGCACACAATACTATTTTATTAACTAGGAATAATATTAATTTAAACACATTTTGTCAATTTCAATGGGGTAGATCAAGAGGATAGGGTAGGGAATATTTCCTTTAATCTTGAGGCCGTAGATGATAAATTTCTTTTAAATCATCTAGATATTCCTCCATGAATCTATAGATATACTACAACCCTACACCTCACATACATAAACAATAAGACCTCACATACATATAAAATAACAATGGTGACAAGAGTCTCAAAGATGAGCTTTTTTTTACTCCAAATCCAGAGATAATAAGCTATCCATCCTCCAATAATATTTTTATCAATTATGAGCTCATCATGAATGTAAAATTATGTTATTTAATATGGGTATTTAAATATTTTATTTATAGTTCACCCACACAACACACATATCAAACTAAACATAGAATGAATTACATATCATGCAATATAAAGATGATATAAAATTAATTTAGAAACTGAAGTATTTTATTTTTATAGACATTAACCTTTTTCTATTACTATTTTTCAAAATTTTAATATATTTATTGCCTTATTATTTTTTAATATAATGTTTTGTGACAATATCTCCCTTATACTAAGTTGTAGAGCACAATTAATACAATTTTATTAACTAGGAATAATATTAATTTGAATACATTTTCTCAATTTCAATTGGGTAAAGGTTAGCTTCTCATGAGGATAGGAAAGAGAATATATCCTTTTAATCTTGAGGTTGTAGATTACAAATTTCTTTTAAATCATCCTTAATGAATATATGGATATACTTCAACCCTACACCTCAAGTACATACACAATAACACCTCACATACATATAAAATAACATCGGTGACAAGAATCTCAAATAGGAGCTTCTTTTAACTCCAAATCCAAAGATAATAAGCTTTTCATCCTCCAATAATCCTTTTCTCAATTATGAGCTGATGTTGAGTGTAAAATTATGTTATTTATTATTCATGCAATATAAACAAGATATAAAATTAAGGTAAAAATTGAAGTATTTTATTTAGGATCCGCATTAAATTTTTTTTATTACTATTTTTCAATTTGTTAATATATTTATTACTTTATTATTTTTTAATATAATTTTTTGTGACAACATATACCTTATACTAGATTAGAGACCACACTTAATACAATTTTATTAACTAGGAATAATATTAAGTTAAACACATTTTCTCAATTTCAATGGGGTAAAAGCTAGCTTCGATCAAGAGGATATGATAGGGAATATTTCCTTTAATCATGAGGTTGTAGATTATAAATTTCTTCTAAATCATCTAGATATTCCTCCATGAATCTATGGATATGCTACAACCCTAGAGCTCACATACATATACAATAACACCTCGCATACATATAAAATAGTAGTGGTGAAGAGAGTCTCAAAGAGGAGCCTTTTTTTACTCCTAATCCAAAGATAATAAGCTTTCCATCCTCCATTAATATTTTTCTCAATTATGAGCTGATGATGTGTAAAATTATGTTATTTAATATGGGCATATTTTATTTATAGTTCACACACACACAACACACATCAAGCTAAACATAGAATGAAGTACACATCATACAATATAAAGATGATATAAAGCTAAGGTAGAAATTGAAGTATTTTAGTTATGATAAGCATTAA